>JAWQUT010000085.1:29275-79275 GCA_033807755.1 Ellobium chinense | reverse complement strand
ATATTACTGGTTACTCGTCTAGTAATTTATCTACCACCAGTACTCCAGCGAGCCAGCAGCTTCTGTTCGCTATTGCATGTAAAAATAAATGTTAGTACATGTCGCACTTACATGACCAAATCGCTGCTCTTGATCTGAAATGGTCACTTAGATTATCTGGGAACTCGAAACAATGAAAATCTAAAATCAGAATTCACTAAGATCGAGAAGTCGCATTTTTGCAGAGAAGTAGCGACCAGAGAGATAAATAGCAGGCATTCTTCTGGGGTTTCTTTACAATATTATAGTATTTTAAATTGTACTTAAGGTGAGTAATATAGGTGATAATTGTTATTATTATAATATCGGATTAATAAACTGCATGGTCAGACCCACATGGGAATACGTATGTCGCGTACCTTTACCCAAGTCTTTAAGATGCTGAATTAATGCCATGCTGCACTGTAGAATTACTAGTACAGTAATCTAGTTGTTCTGTTAGCCAGCACTCCATCCCCTCTTCGTCTTAGCATTGTCGTAAAATTGATCGGCTTTGATTTTGGTTTTTCCTTTGTTTGAAACTCTTCTTTCTTTACTTTGATGGTGGGATAGGAAGGGAAGGGGGGAAGATGAAGTGAAAGCCAAGGACAGTGAAAGCACTATATTACACCCTGTAGCCACCTTGCCTTATCTCTCCACTAAAAAATAATTTATTAACCATCTTTATGCATCCTAGCGTTGCAAGTAGATCATTCTGACCAGGACAGTGTTGAACATCTTGTAAAGATATTTTGTGTGCATATGATTTTGGAAGTCTAAACAATCAAACTGTATGTAGAAAGGCCTTGATACCGAGAGGGACGACTTATCGACAGTTTAGATAACTACACAGAGAACATAACGATTCTGAGACTCTGAGATGTTTTCCTGTCTATGTGAAGAGTTTTCTACAAGTCGGAAACGTTCTCACTATCAGAAAATGGTAGCTGTCTTGGCAGGGTCTACAAACAATGCAGCGGAGTCACCACACCTGAAAGTCTCCTATCGAATGTCAGTTTGGTGGGCGTCATAGTTTTTACAATGCAGACTCTGAAGGCATTATTGAGAGTAGCAATGTAGCTGTAGAACACGACACAAAACATCTACAGGGCAGAATAATATCACAATTATGAGTTAAACGAGTACCCAAGACTAGCTGGCGCGCTTAGTATAAAGTAATAGACAGTCTTTATCACGTCACAACAGCACTAAACGTTTGTATTTTCGTTTAAATGAGGTGTGGAATACTACAATACTAGGGTTGATGACTCGTGTGGGCAGTCTACGGACACGTCTCTACGAACAGAATGGCATCGGTTAGTTACATAGAATTCATAGCGAGTATTGAGCTCACCCCAAATGGCAAAATATCCAAGGGACTCAAAACAGCTTTTATTAGTTAAACGACCAGGGAGGGATAACGGTAACGCTCTTTATAAAGTCATGAACAATAATTATCACACCACAATAGCACTAATCGCTTGTATTCTCTTGTAGAAGTTCATTTCAAGAGGTGTTCGACACGACAATGTGAGAGTCGATGACTCGTCTAGACATTCTTCTACGAACACTGTTACTTGGATACACAAGGAGCGCCAGGCCCGTTAGGGTTAAGTTACTAAAGAGCATGCACAAAGCATCCACAGCGTAAGTCTAATAATATTATTAGGTAAACGGCCACTCAGGACTAACGGTAACGCTCAATAGTCAGTATTAACACACCACAATGGCACTAAAAGTTTGCATTCTGTTGTAGAGTTTCCTTTCAAGAGAAGTGGGGCATGATAACAATACGTTAGCTGACGACTCGTCCAGACATTCTTTTCTACCAATGTCGGTTAGTTTCACAGCAAGTTATCGGCCCGTTAAGGTTAACTTACTTCGCATCCTCCCATCTGGCAATTCTTCTTTTGTTATAGAGCAACTGGATGTATCAACAAAGACCTTGACCGTTAGTCTCTGTTAGTAGTCAAGTCAGTTATAAACGTCAATAGAATATTACACTCATCAGCATGACACTATTGTATCTGTTAAATTCTTTCGTTTATGAGCACAAGACACATCAATGATGTGAAGAATCTGTTTGGCTCCTCAGTAAACATCGATTATGGCACCCTTTGTGCACTTCAGACCTGCCCGTTAATCTTCTGTTCACCAGTGAAAGGATTCGAAATTGAAATTTCCTTGAGCAATTTTAAAATGCAATAAAAATGTCGAGAAGGAAATATGATAAGTGGTGTCTTTGATGGCAAGATGGAATAAAATTTATGACTGATAATTATGTGAAACTATGTTTCAAAACCGTAACTATTATCTCTGCAGTGCCAAGGCGTGTGTGTGTGTGTGTGTGTGTGTGTGTGTGTGTGTGTGTGTGTGTGTTGTGTGTGTGTGTGTGTGTGTGTGTGTGTGTGTGTGTGTGTGTGACTGTCTGTCTGTCTGTTGTTTGTTTGGGAGGGGGGAGTGGAGGAAGGCTCCAGGGATGCTAGGTCATTAACCCTATAAGGAAGCAAAATAATGCTCTATGTTCTCTCTAACGGAAACCTTATCCCTGAAGCTCGTGGTTGGAAGACGACATTTTATATTATATTACTCACACTGTTACTGAATATTTGGTAGCTGTTCAGTTAATAATTAAACCCCATAAACAGACATGACAGCCAACGAAAGTGGAGTTTTCATCTCCCAAGAGTTAATCACATTTCTTAAGTTATATACAGTTGTTTTTTATTTTTGTGCAAGTCTCTGGATGCTGTATTGCAAGTAAAACCCTGAAACAAGCAATGTTTCATCCAGTGAAAGACAATACAAAGTTTCTGATCACATCCGTCATTTAGACTCTTTGGCAGAGTTGGTTGATTTGACTGTTTCATAGAGGTTGTGCTCATATGTATCTTCTGGTAACATGGCATGGGTAAAGCGAGTTAAGAAAACAGTGGCTGATAACAAAAAGAAGGGGTTAATGCTCCATCCCGTATTATTCCTCCTCAACTCTGTTTCCGTGAAATTACCGTCACGTAATAGAGTTATTCACTGTTGTTTGTCTCCTGTCTTATCAATAGAGAAACAGGAAACTAGTGTGAGGAATGCACACAAGAGCATATCTTTAGAGGAAAATTCCCTCCCTGGCTCATCAGCTGAGTGTTTCTACTCACTGCGTCTCTCTAGGACCTGGGAGAGCGGCAAGTATGGTATGCTTGTTTTTGAACCTGAGCACTGCGAAAAATCTCTTTATTTTCCTGTAAAGTTCTTCCAGTGGTGTCAATAAAGATTTTGACCGTTAGTCTCTGTTAATAGTCAAGCCAGTTATAAACGTCAATAGAATATTACACTCATCAGCATGACACTATTGTATCTGTTAAATTCTTGCGTTTATGAGCACAAGACACGTCAGTAATGTGAATAACATGCTTCTTTCTTCGTTGGCCTGTCCATCGTTTAATTCATTTTACCCTCTTACACGTTCTCCTGCGTTTCAGAAAAGTATACAGCCAGCCAGTCAGTCAGTCCGTCCGTCCGTCCGTCCCTCTGTCCGTCCGTCCGTCCATCCATCAATCAGTCAGTCAGTCAGTCAGTCAGTCAGTCAGTCAGTCAGTCAGTCTTTATTTAACCTCCCTCAGAGCGGTTGCCTTAACTTATTCTGAGACTGGCTTGCCTTGGTCGGAATGATCGATGTGTTTATTCCAGTTCCTCTTTGTAGACATTATTGCATCTTCACAGGAGCAGGGACAAAATTTGCTACTCAGCAGAGATAAAGGCTGCTGGCGATGGGGCATTTTATTCTATAATGTCACTAAGCGGAGCGCGCTTAAGAGGAGCCAGTAAAGTTTTGGCTCTCATAAGATCCGCATAGTCTGAGTAGATCTATTCTAGATTGGTTCGAGAATTTTACAGCTACAGACCCTTACTCTTAAAGATTATCAGCACAACAAGAGGATCGATAGTGTTACGTAAGGTATTACACGTTGTGTGTACGCAGACACAGCGATCTTCTGTCTGTAAACTCAACAGAAGAAATCAGTCGCATCCTTTACATCTTTTTATTGTCATCGCCAACTTCATTTACGACTGATCTATATCATGTCCTAGTCAAGTGAAGGAGGCATTAACATTGTTGTCACTTGCATTACTATAGTGAGAGATACTCTTATTGTATTAAACCGTCGGTTTCTGAAGAACTTACAGATGTGAAGGCCAATTGTTTAGATAATCCCTATCTACCCTCAGAGCAGGACAACTAGCCTGTTCGCTGATTATGTTCAACAGCCAGTCTGTATGCTCTACATCAACAGTGAACCCTTTAGCACATTTCCGACATTATGGGTTAGTGGAGACATCAAATTGTCTACTCCAAGAACCTTAAACTCCAGTCCTCAAGCATGGAGGTAGTAAGGGAATGTAAACTCCAGTCTCTGCATTGCATTTGTCCCTGGACTGAAGGTCCCACCTGGCCACATTACCATAAACTGAAAGAGACTTAAGGCCTGCACTCACAAAAATTTTGTCTCCTCCGGTCCCTCCATCCCTTTCTCCTCAAACCCCAAAATGCCTCTCATAATAATACAGTAGTTCAGCTAACTGCATGAATTCTCTCTCTCTCTCTAACTACATGAATTCTCTCTCTCTCTTTCTCTCTCTCTCTCTCTCGCTCTTTCTTTCTCTCTCTCGCTNAGACCCATGCAGTTTACCCCTCCATGTGTTCCACTACTAATTACTTTTTCACTCGGTCTCAATTCGCCACTCAGCAATGTATGAATTAGATTTTAGCGTGATACCCATTTTCAGTATCTTTTTGGCTATGACGAGGCTTGGATCTCTGTGAGGCAGTCGACAAGAATGAACTTTTTAAAAACAAAGGAAAATGACGCAGGAGAACCTACAGACAGCAAGATTCGAACCTGGGATCTTCTGTATCAAGAGACAAGCGCTTTGCCTCTCTGTCACTTGCTGTCAATCTCTCGGTCAATAACAGCGGACCATTGAGTCATTTCATGGGTCACTTATGCACAGGTGGGACAGGAGGAAGCCAAAAATGTCTGTAACAAGGACCGTACCTCGAATCTGACACAAAAGTTTTGACCCTCGTAATCACCTAAATCCCCATCGGAATGATTAGCGTTAATCCTTCTTTTTTTCTTTCTGAATGGATTATTTGTAACTTCAGATTGTACTGTCTACTCCACACTGTCTGTTGACGCTAAGCGATTACAATGTTGGAGCAAATAAGATAACCCATAAACGAAATTGGGATCAAGCAATATTTGACCGTTTGCCGATGATAACTGAAGTGACGGCGAAAGCAGCGGAAGAGGATTATTTTCTTGACACTCATCTGTTTGCGGTTTACTTTCAGCACTTGTGTTTGCCCTGCGAGAACTGAGAAGTTTGCTAATGAGAAGAAAGGTACAATACGACTCCATCTTTCATCTTCGCAACTTCAGTTGAAACTGGTTTGACGATCAACTGCCTATCGCTATCATCTTCCGTTGGGACCGGGTTTCAGACTCGACGTTCATTATTTCCTATATGTTTGATCTCAATATGCAGCCACATGTCTAACGCGACAGCAATCCCCCTGTCTCATATCCCAAATAGGGAAAACACTATGTAAGGCGACCGTCAATAGCTAATCTGAAATCTTGTAAGTACTATTCAGTGGTTTCGCGGTCGCCAACAAGGTTAAAAAGAGATTCCATCACTGATTTGATTTTGTGTTCTCAGTGAGGAGACATCGACAGCCCCAAGAATGCGTTCAAGCTATATATCAAACAATATTAACGTGTAGACCAGAGGGGAAAGGTTTCATTTTTTATTTTGACCCGGAAAAAATATGTAAAGTGACCACCTCTTTAAAACGACAACTTTCTAATAAATGAAAAGTGGTTGCCATATAATCATACAGATTTTACTTTATATCAACGGTACCACTACGGTCACCATCACTCCAAAACAGGTTTACTGTCCAGCATCGTAAATAATGCATTCTTTTATATATCTACATGTATATGTGCTTCCAACAGCCCTTCAGCAAATAAACTAGTTTAATAATGTATATCAGAAATTATTAAAACTTTAAAGAAACGCTAATTTTCTAAAAGCTGTTACTACTTCTCTTAGGACAGGAATGAAATTGCATTCGTGGATCCTTTGGGTGATGCAAATTGAAGACCTTTGTAGGTGTATTATCAATGCCAAGTTGTATCAGGACATCTATGGCTAATTCACCCATGTTATCATCTCCATTTTACTAGTCATGCAGTAGAACCTCATTAACACAATATTATAATTTAACTTAATTTAACTCCTTGAGACTCTTCCGTATGAAACTTCAGCAATTTCGTCTCTCACTTAGACCATACTGTCTAATATACCCTTTGATGACACATCCTCGGACCTCAGAAGTGCTCAGGAACTAATTAACTGATATTATCATGTTCATTAGATCTGACTGAAGGAAATGTGATCCAATGCCTCCTTTGGGAACTGGACAATGAAGCTCTAGCCTCTCTAATCCTGTTAACTGTGGTCAAGGGTTAGTTCAGCAAAGGAGGCGCCACGACACTATACAACTGAGAGAGCGTGGTGAAATCATTAACACAACAGATTGAATAATCTAAGAATGAGGTAATGATGGTTTCTTAATATTTATTGCACATAAGCGTCATTTCGTAGCTTATGTGCAATAAACGCCCAATTCCAAATTGTAAAGGAGAGGCAGAAGACTGTCTCATTTTCATAACTGCACGCAGCAAAACGATTCTTTCAAAGTAAGATCTACTCGTGAATGTCTTGTAGTGTATGATGCAGTTCAATCTGTTTAGTTTCAACTTACTGAGGTACAATTTAAAAATTCAATTTTATCCATTCTGTCACTGACTTTGCTTCGTGCATAAGTCGACACTAGCACATCGAGAGAGAGAGAGAGAGAAAGAGAGAGAGAGAGAGAGAGAGAGAGAGAGAGAGATTTTTCATTGGTAACAATCTGTGAGGTACCTGCGTTTCATAAGAGTATATTATGCAGTCAGTCAGTCAATATACTGTACTCATAATGTGTTTGATACATTCGCTTGCACTTAGTTGTATTATCTTTTGCGATGATTGCAATTGCACTAAAGACATCCGCATTGTTTCATACCCAGTTGACGTAAATGAGAGCATCTCTGTGTCATTATGGTGTTTGGTGTGTCTCACAGGTTTTAACGTCAACCTGCAGTGATGTCATAAGAAATTTCGAAAATGCCGGCAGTGCTTGCTAAAATTACTGCCCGTTTTCTGTACTAAATCACAGTTTCATAAGTTATAACACATTTTCGGTTGTTGTTGTTGTTGTTGTTTTTGTTGTTGTTGTTGTTGTGTTCTCATTTTCTATAAGCTGTCATGCCTCATGGTAAAACTATTCTCTTTGTCTATGTCTCCATTCTCCTCTTTCTCTGCATGAGGATAACATATTTGTGTATGAGAGTTGGATAACGTAAATGTCTGCAGCAATTAACTAGAATTAAATAAAGCAAAACAGTAAGTAATTTTTTTTCAGTAAAATGGAACATGGAATTCATCAGTTAAGTCTGTAGCTCTAATCCTAATGAAAGACAGATAGACAGACCAACAGCTAGTTATGCATTTGTCAAATATCCAAGATATAAATATACAGTATGAATCTTATTCAAACGTTACATAGCATTCAGCAAGCTTAAGTATTTCTTTTAATATTATCATCGCATACATATGTATTTTAACAGTGGTATGGCAAATATTAGGAAAACAAAAACATGAAAATTTGCTGTACATCTTATAAAACTGTGTATGAATTTAATATATTTAGAATCACGTGCCCTCTCAATCTTATCAAGAATTTTTAATTTAAATGGATCATCATCATCATCATCATCATCATCACCATCATCCTCATTATCATTACGAATTACCACTACACTGCCTATATTACTAGTATAATCATTTTTCCAACAGATATGCAGCAGTAATGCACTACCAACATCGACAACAAGCAAGCAAACAGTTAATGTTACAAAGACATGCCGAAACTGAAACAGAAGAGATGATAACAAAGAATACATTTTATATACTAAATTTTAATTCATTTACAGGTATTCATGTCTAAACAGATATGCAACATTTTGATCTCCTAAGATTCTCCTGTCTGTTTCTTAGAGACCGACCAGCGCGAGCGTGTTGCCCGAAACCACAGACACTTTCCTTTCTTGAATACCCTGATTGACACGCTAAAATTACTAAAATGATAAGGAAATAGTTTTTAATGTGAGTTTTAAAAATATTGATTCTATCCATGCAGTGTGTACGATTGTTTTTACTCATCATCAAATTAGCAGAAACAAAGTTTTAAAAAATATTATTTTGGCCAAAGCTGCCATAGAAAATGCTGCCATCTTGAATGGTTTGTAAAGTAAATTTTGTAATTTCAAAATCTATTGGCTCCGTCATTTTTTTTTTCTTTGTCCGAGCTGCACGACAAATATAATTTTGTTTGTAACTATTATCTTCAGTTTTCAGTCATACGAGAGGTAGTTTGCATTTACGCGATCATTTTCCCCCCGGATTTTTTAAAGCACTATACACGGACGTTGGTGACAATTCACCGTTCTCTTTTTCTTTATTTATTCTGACCTTCTCATGGACTTCTGTAGGTACATTTCTATGCCCATTTTGACTACTGTCAGAGGAAAAAAAATAACCTCGGCATCGGGTGTATCGTTTGAAGTGATAAATATTCCAGACGAATGCTCTGTCAATGAAAGATGTAAGACTATAGGCATTGATAAATCTGTTCTCATTACATGCATTATATTTAGCTTTTTGACGTACTTTTAATATTAAAACGATGACCAAATATCATGGTATCAATTCATGCACATCAATAAAATTACTTAAGACGTAGGTTCGATTCCATTAAAAAAAAAATAATATGTTGTTCTATGATGTTTCTATTCCAGTAAATCCAAAGAAAAACTTCTTTCGCATTAAATTATTCTAATCTGTAGCAGCTAATCGAATGACTAGGATACCCCAATAAACAAATCATTTTTTAAAAGTGGTCTACAAAAAGGTATCATATTTTGATATTAAGATAGTAACTGGTGGCGAAATCTGGTTTAAAAAGTGAAGAACTGAATATATAAGTAGCCTAAATATATTATACTTATATCCGCCCCGGTTTCTTAGAAGCGCTGTTTGTATAGTATTTTATTTTGTGACGGTATGACCCTGTTCACAGAGTGAGAGTGTCGCCACATAAGACCGCTCTTATGATGCAGTGTTTCTTTGTCAAAATCTTTTTCAAAGTCCCAGTGGGGCACTTATTATATTTTTAACTGAACCACTACCAAGATTTAACAATGTTAATGGAGAATAATTGGTCAATTAGTCATGCTCATTCCATATAATTTGTCCAAGTCAGTTTATGAGGTTTTGAGAAATTTAGCGCCCTCAACCTGTTACTCAAAGTAAAACAATGAGGCAGATGTGGTTTAGCTTGTAAAATTGGGATATAATAACGAGTCAAAACTCTATATTTGTTTTAATTGGGAAATGAGGATAAATGGAAGTTCATAGTACTATAAACAACTCAAATTATCAAAGGAAAAAAAATTACTTATGCGAATGTGAAATAAGAAGGACGACATGTGGTACTTAAGACCTGTATACACAGAATAGAACAAACGTTTAAATACTATGTATATTAATTGTGGCTTTAAGAAATATGATCTTGCGTTGACAGCAGACACTATGCTGTTTAATGGCCATCTGAGTCTTCTAATGTCATTAATCTTCAAGATCATCGTCATCATCAAAAGCTCCTCGTACCTCTGAGGTGACACTGGGCATATAGTTCTTAACTAGTGGTCTTTTAAAGTTTGATAAGAGAACTGCTACTGTCCAAAGCTGTGGAAGACTGCCAAGGGTGTTGAGAGCAATAGGTTTAGCAAACAACTGGTTCAGCTTTATTCGCTGGACTGCCCTTTCCATATGAATCCCTACTGTGGCAATCAACTGATTTTCCTGAATTTCCTCCTGAATAAACCACCAAGAGACATTCATAAAGGCAGGAATATTCAGGGTACAGCCAATGTCTTTTAGGTCTTTTTTGTAGTGTAAAGCATTTGTCAGCCATCACACCATCACCAGGTTCTAAAAGGTCTTAAAGGCCACTTTTGCGAACGGTCTCGACATCTGATGTGTTCTCAGTGTATAAAGGTGACACAAATAAAACAGTTCCATGTGGTGTGATGCCTATCAAAGACTTTACAGTGAAAGTGCTCTTGTATGCAGAAAACAACTGTGAATTTGTTACTAATGAAGATGGACGTTGTATCTGTATTTCTGTGCAGTCAATGAAAATGCGTGTTTTTGGAAAATTTTTCTTAAACTCTTCTGGCAGAGGAGCATCAATTTCTTGCAGAAGAAAGCCAAAACCGGAAGGAGCCTAAAACAACAAATAGAAAATTTGCCCACGAAATCAACTTTTGGCTGACAGTTTGGTGGCTGACAGAATCTGTCAGCAATCTCCTTAGTGGAATAGCCCCTGCGAAGACGGGTACAAAACATAAAAAAATTATCAATTAGAACCATGATGGATCTTTTAGTCTGTGAACTTGAAGTTGCTGAACTTGAAGTATCCTGAAAATAACAAGTGCGCATGTTTCTTGCACTGGGCGCAGTATAATTAAAAAAGCATTGAAATGTAGTAAGGTCTGGAAAGCCAGTATAAAACTGGATTTGCCTCTTATCCTTGGAGAAGCGATGAAGGCCAAATCGCTCCATCTTGAGAGCGGTCACTTCGGCTTTTCTGCCTTTAGTTTGCTCTCTGCTTCTTTCAGCATTGATTCCTTTTCTTTAAGGGCTGCCTCAAGGGCCTTGAAGAGGCTCACAGCATCATTTGTTCTGAATGGGGCAAAAGGAGGAAATTGAATAAGTTAAAGAGTGAACTATTACACTTAAACTTAAACATGCAGTTTATAAGGAAGTAGCAAGTTTACAAAATGTTTTGATAATCCCAACATTTTGCTATATGTGGATTTATTATGCATATTATGGAATGCAGCTAACATCGGTTTTTTTTTAAAGATGGGTTTTATTGAACAACAATAACAACAACAACAACAACAACAACAAATCATGGCCTGTATGATTAATTTGGTTGTAGGGAGGAGGGTTCCTGTGGAATGCTCCCCCAGATAGGTTAATGGGGAAAAAAAGGGAAAGGGAAGCAGAAGAGGCAGTTTCGGGCCCATTTCTTGTTTACCAGAAACAAACAGTAAGACATTCCAAGGTGTAACATACTCTGCTAAAGTCAGCTTAAAAAAGAAAACATTCATATTATCATGTGAAGCATTCACTCGTCTATCACAACAGAACCTCTACAGTGTCAAATCTCTAAAAAAAAAAACATTTTACACACAGAAAAAAGAACACACTATCATGCAATGAGGTGTCAGGGGAGAGGGTGAGATGGGGGCTGGGAGTGGATCTGTCTCTAATAACTCTCTGTTTATATTGTTCGAATATCCCATATTTTATTCAAAATTCACACTTTGAATTTTAAAGGTAGTTGAAACAATACGTCTATCAATGTAAAAAATCATCAAGTCTGATAGATGACATGTTTAACAATATTTTTGGCGATACTTTATTTATCCCATCACACAAAATGAACACTTCTCGAGCCGCCTTCACTAAAATTACTCATATGACAGTTGGATAAGAAAATGGATGGATGGATGGATGGACGGCCGGACTGACGGACGGACGGACGGACGGACGCACGGACGGATGGATGTTCCTTTGTAAAATAACAAAAAATGAATGTTGTTTTTTGTTGGGTTATGTTTACATTTGCTCCTATTTTCCATCTCGCATGCATAAATGTACGAGTATATTATATAATATACATGTATGTCGGCCACCCTTCTTTCTTCCTAAGTTACTCTTCTCTCTTCTTCTTTCTGTGTCTGTTTATCCACCTTTAGCCCCGCTTTCTTTCGGGGCCCTAACTCTTGGGGACCCCTGCATGTCTAGGGCTGTTAGGGTGCGAGTTACAGCCCTGCCTCAATGTAATAACGTTTTCACTCTTACTTCAGTACGGATTGTTACTTAATGCTCTTGCCCACATTCAAGAAAATCAAGAGCTTTATTTTGGTTACATACAATTCGCAATTTAGTGTTATTCATTACATCGGCCTCTTTGATGATAGTGGTATGAATCTGTTCAATTCAAAGTTGGTACAGAATTCACATTTGTTCGATTCAAACTTAAACAAGTTGGTCATCCAAATATTATTGTTGACTTCGAATCCAGTCCGGCATTTTAAGCAAATAGATCACGTTTGCCTTTGGAAATTTCATTGTCGCACGTGTCTGGGATTTAAAACAGGCACAACAAACCACAGTCTGAAAGCCCCCGTTTGTTGTCAATACTAGCCCAACATGTGCGGGGCTCTTTCTTATTAATGCCCACGCATTCTTTGGGGATTCTAAAGAAAAGTGGACAACAATAACGCATTCGTTACTTCGTTTCATAAGAGAATTGTGGAAACTTCAAACAAACTTCAGCTTCAAAGACTTTCGGCGCGTTTGATTTGAACAAAATGGCAATTATGAAGTCTATGAAGAAAAGAGAGCAAATTTTTGCTACAAGTAATACATGTGCTTCATTCTACAGTCCTATCAGTATACACACAACAGACACACGCTTTCATCCGTCACCGCATACATACTTACTCATGTGCAAAAGACTTCAGACTTAACTAGACTGTTGCTGTTGTTATTTTTGTTGTTGAAATTTTATTATATAAAATCTTCATTAGGAGACACAAAACAACTTTACAATAGTTTATACAACATTTGAGAGGAACGTGAATTCTTAGCAGAATTCTTAACATTTCTATACTCTTTTTCTACATAAAACATAAAGATTAAACAGCTTCGTTTGTCTAGTTTTACTATCAAAATATCGACGACTAAAAATATTTTTAAAATATAATGGCATCCGGAAAGAAAACAATACACTTCATGAGAAAAGTAAAACCTATTCCTTGGACAAAACACACACACAAACACACCCACACCCACATATAAATACACACACACACACACACACACACACACACACACACACACACACACACACAGAGACAGAGACAGAGACAGAATGTGAAGAAAAACGTCTAATAAAACCACAAGATAGATAGAATCCACAGCCTCTGACTAAAATTATACTCACTTTGTCGATTATGATTTATGGATGAATGGAGAAATTGATGGATGGGCGGATGGATGGATGGATGGATGGATGGATGGATGGATGAAAATTGTTTGTTCTAACTGTGAATGTTAAAGCCTTGATGACAAACACAACTCCGTGTAATGGCTGTGCCACCCATTTTTGCTTTTGATATAATTTCCTGAAGGAAAAAGAACTCTTTCTTTTCAATTATTTTTTTTTAAAATATGAAATACTGAAGACAGATTGAGATGGGAGGTCGTGAAAAAAATGAGATTAGCAGGCCCATCGCTATTTGCAAAAAATCGGGCCACTTCTTTTGAAACCGACTATATGAGAGTAGGGAGCGTATAAACTTATAAACTCTCTAATCGAAGTGACCAATGAATTATGAAGTCGTAGCTTGGTTTCTTGGTACGTATTAGATCATATTTCATGGGACGACTTCAGATGGTTGCTGTACACCCATTTCAGTCAAAAGTGGATCTGGGATGAGGGCACCCCAAATGTAGCTGTCATTCTAGTTGCAGAAAGAGAGAGAGAGAGAGAGAGAGAGAGAGAGAGAGAGAGAGAGAGAAGAGNAGAGAGAGAGAGAGAGAGAGAGAGAGAGAGAGAGAGAGAGAGAAATACCCAGTGGGGCGTAGCAATTCAATTCTGAAGCGAAAGGATGCGAATGGTGTCCCTCTGTCTTCGAAGAACCTACATCCGTCACTGGTCTCGCCAAAGTCCTTGAGAGGTCAAACCTGAACCTTCCCGTTAACCCGTAAGATGATTATTTTCCCACGCTCCCATGATCACAATCAGGAAGTTAGTGGCAGGTCAGACTCTAACAATATTAATGGTGTGAACGTTTTGATCCCTCTCAGAAGCACCTTTCAGTTTTCCTTTGTCATAGACCAGCCTAAGCATACGGCTTGAGAAGATTACAAAGGCAGAGATGGTGTTGAATCGAATAGCCTTGAAATTGTGATTCTATGAGTTCTTATTCAATGTATTTTCACACAACTTTTACCATGGAGTTATATGGCCTCGTCAAGAATAATTCAGAGCTAATTACTGCCAACATTTCAAATTATGCACATCCTAGGAATAGGAAGTAAGGAAGAAAGGAAGGAAGAAATGGTTGCCAAAGTAATATTACAGACGCCCGAATATAGACATTTAAAGGGCCTTTTACATACTAAAAATATCAGACTTCTACAAACCCTCCGTAAACTTAGGAAAATAATCATGAATGATATGAAAACATAAGTATCTTCAGGACGTGTCAACAGCTTGAAATCCTGCGTGTGGGTCTTTCGGGAAAAGCATTGTATTCAACTATTATGACTCGGGGCCTTTAATGGAATGCTTTAGAATGGTGGGAGAAAACTTCATGGTCCTGATCACCCAACTATGGTGTAAGAATTATTTTTTAAAAAATGGTAATAGATCTATCCCTTTTTACAGAAAACGATATCATTGCACATCGGACAATCCATGGTGCTGCCCAGCTGCCCTGCCAAGTCTCCATTCTCTACTTATAGGGCTTCATTTCTGTTCTGTATTCCCTCTTAGCATGTCAGATTCCGTTATTTTGACAACGACTTGATGATCTTCCCATTCCTCTTCCCCCTCGCACTCTCAGTGTAACTGCAGTCTCCTTCAGAATATGTCCTATGCCTGATCATTCTGCATTGCCGAGCTTATCCATCTGCCACCTCATTTCCTTGGCTCCTGAGTCCTGAGTGGCCTTATTACACTGGTCATAACATTTGAGATGCATCATCAAAAGATACTAAAGACTGATATTATAGTCTACTTATTGATTTTTCTACTACTGAATGTTTTTTTTTAAAACCGACCACACGAATACAATACCAGGTAGAGCGATGGTTCCAGCAAACTATCTCTCACCTAATCTCAGGTTCCAAATTTGCCAAAGTCGTAATTTGCGAATATTAGACAACAACTTTCGGAGAGGTTATATTGCTACTCGATAGCATTTTCCTGTTCCATTAAGGAACTATATTGCTACTCGATAGCATTTTCCTGTTCCATTAAGGAACTGAGTTCCTGTTTAGTATGACATCATTTTGATATCTGATGTCTTGACTCAAAGTTCCTCACAGAAGGGAAAAATTTGATGAAGTATAACAAAGCTGGAATGGGATGACAAGAAAAAAAAGAACCACACCTCATGAGTGTCGGAACTGATAGTTGAGACCTGATGGTTAACATGTAAACAGCAGGCTGAAAGAGATTCTTTACCATGTGGTGCTTAATATGGTTTGCTTTTCTCGTGCGTGCTCACTCAAGCCCGAAATCGTGTAAACAAATATTCAACTCTGTAAAATGCGGGCAAGGTGGCTATCATTATCAGAATCAGTCTGATCTACAAAGTTCTGACAAAAGGTGTACAGCTCTGTAAAAAACCTGACCAAGACTTTATTGCCTGTAGCCAAATGCCCATGTTTCTGCAGAAGAATGGTTGGAACGCAGAAGATCTGGATGTCTGCTTTTGCCGGGACACTTACAACAAGACCATAGCCAGAAAGGAGCCTTCGACAATGTGACTTTTGTTTCCAGTGCCACATCGTCGACCCTGCTGCTTCACAAACGAGCCTTTGTCGTAGCAGACCGAGATTTACATCCTTATAATCTAATGTCTGTTACAGAACAGTCTCTTGTATGTTTCCGCAAAAGCCGAGGACAAAGTCACGTAGATGACGAAGTTAACCGTTGCACTGATGGCATATAAAGTGGAAATGGCGTAAACGACAAGAAGCATACCCGCGAAAGGTGTCGATGATGAGTAGTAATCCTGTAAAGGAGCGCCTATGAAGTTGATCAGACAGTGGCCTGCCATGGTGACAGTGACAGCCCCGCAAACGACCAAAAGGACTTTGGTCGCCTTCGTGTCTGACCGGCCTCGATGAGAACTAATAGCTGTTCCCAGATGTCTCCTGCCGAGGGCGAGCTGAATACAAATGGCGATGGAAAGCATCACAACCACCGTCAAAGGTAAAATTTCATTGACTGCCAAAGTAACGAAGAAAGAATAGGTGATGGCCATCTCCCTTGGCTTGAAAAACGGTCTTTCAACGGCGACAGCGTAGGTTCTATTCGTTGCCGGGTCAACGACCCACTGAATTGCATACGAGGACATGTCCGGAATCAAAATACTGAAAACTAAAAGAAAAGCCATTATGACCAGGACTTTCATTCTCCTAGGAGTAAACACCCGAGCTACGATGAATGGGAAGAAGACAGCTACAAAGCGTTCTACTGCGATGAGCATGACGATGAAGTTAGTGGATGAAAAAGTCACAAACATCACTGGGAAAAGATACACCGTTGTGATCGCTTCAGCTGTGATACTCAGGTATAGATCAATGGGCTGCAGGACACACGGAAGCCGGGACAAGAGGATGATGACACTGTCTACAAGATCAAATACGGCGAGAATGATGAGCATGAGGTTACTGACCTTCTGGAGATTGTGCTGCAAGAGGATCAGGATGTTGATGGCGTTGCTGACTATGCCAAACATGCAGATGGCGCTAAGAGAAGATAAATTATGTTACGTTATGCTTTATGTTCTGTTATGTTATGTTATGTTATGTTATGTTATGTTATGCTATGCTATGCTATGCTATGCTTGTCTATGCTATGCTATGCTATGCTATGCTATGCTATGCTATGCTATGGCTGGCCGGATGGGTGGATGGATAGATGGATGGCTGGCTGGCTGGCATGCTGGATGGATGGATGGATGGATGGATGGATGGGGATGGATGGATGGATGGATGGATGGATGGATGGATGGATGGATGGATGGATGGATAAGACTTTGAAGGCAAAAAGAAAAAGCGAAAGGATATGAACAAAGTTTAAAAAAACATTTGGGTCATTTTGTCTTCCGTACCTCTCCAAGATGATCATAAACGTTCTTCTTTCTACGACAATATTTTGTGAGAAAATAATTCAGCTGATCACCTAATAAGTTTCAGTATTTTGCTACATTGCATTGGCTCATGGCTGGAAATACCCTGGCTTGTTGTGTTTAAAAAATATACTTCTCACAGCCGTCTTATCTCTTGTAATGTTTCAGTGAGCTGTTACAAATAACTTGATTTTATGTTAAACTCGTCATGCATCTGTGGCAAAACTGGGACACCTACGCAGAAATGCCGATCACTCGACAGCTGTGGCCTAGTTTGTCTATGTTTTGATCAGGAAGTAGACTTACGCTTTACCATGTCTACTTTCGATATGCAAATAAAATATGGAATCTAGGTCTGCTACGATTAAAAAAAAGAACTTCTGAATGTAATATATCCCACCTGGTAAATCCACAGAATAACACGAGACGGGTGAAATAAAGGGTTCTGCTGTCTATAACATTACTAGTGTTGACACCCGGCTTACTTGAAGTCTCTTGACACCAAGTTCCAGTGGAACGACTGTCGTTTTGAAACATTGGGAGAATCTCTCACTAAAGACCTAAAAGGACTTGAAAGGACATGTAATTTCATAGCAATCCTACAATGCTATTCACGAGGAGCTTAACCCTCTAGTGCCCAGCCCTATTTACAATGACACAAAAAGTCCGAGCTCCAGTTTTTGGATCACTTCTGTGTCCACTGTGCTGGAAC
Organism: Ellobium chinense; assembly: GCA_033807755.1. NCBI lineage: Eukaryota > Metazoa > Mollusca > Gastropoda > Ellobiida > Ellobiidae > Ellobium > Ellobium chinense. The sequence continues at coordinate 61,368 of JAWQUT010000085.1, read as the reverse complement.
AAGCATCAAAATGATGATAATAATAATAATAATAATGCGGTTTATAAGTCTCATATCCAGGCTAATGCCCGCTCATGCGACTTCACACTATTATGATGGGGTGATGATCTTGGTTTGCTTTGTCTTTGTTCCACAAAATGTATCAGATCTGATACGCTGGGCGCTAGAGGGTTAAACTAACTGTAAATTGTTTACACCCCTGTTACTTCCGGTATTCTAAGATTGGTCAATGGCATTTCTGAGAAAGCAAAGAAAAAAAATTCTGCCTGTGAGTTGATTGTGGATTATTAATGCATTTTATGTAATTTGCAGACGCCGAATAAGTTAATAACGCAGTTTTGAAGTGAGGATTAAGAGCAAACCATCAAGTTTGGACTCTGAATCAAAGCCCATGAATAGAATAAGATCTATAAATTTTCGTGGTTCGGTTCCCGCTATGGTCGTGTTGTGAATGCCTAGGGGAAAGCATATCATTTACATTTTCAATCCACTCCTCCGCAAACTGGATACCTGACTACTGGCAACGACAGTTGTTGTTAGAATATTAATAATCAGGGCCTTTAAATGGCAGCAGCGCTATACGCTCCCTAGGGGGCTGAGGATGCATTGAGTGATGTGGCGTGCTGGGATGATGATACGGATTTATGTGAGCAGGCACTGCTTTGGATAAGAGATTTTTATACCTCTTTATAATCATTTTATCCGCAATCCGCAAAACGAGAAAGAATTTTTTAAAAATTAACAATAATCAACAAAAACACGAATAATGTAAAAGTCTCCCGGTGAATATAAAAGGGTGTAACGGCAAAGCACAAGAGCACCAAATGAAGAGTGTCTATATCCTGAAATATAATAATACACCAGATCTTATTGTTAGCATGGAAAATGGAAACATTCCTAACTGTACCACTGTCCTTACTTCCGAGTGACATAATTTTCAAAGGATGATTTCAAATGAAACTTTGCTCTCCGGTATGCTCCAGCCCGTATTGCAGAAAATTCGTTTCACTTTGACGCTTGTCCTTTAGACTTCAATAAATTTATGTACTAAGACTCTATTTTTATGACAGTACAGTGTCCCATTGCTCTTCCTGAACTGAACTCGTTGCATAGCAACTTCACCCTTAAAGTAAATAATAAAGAATCAATACTGAAGTAGACATCCGCCCTGAGTTAAGTACCTAGTCTATTTACGTCATCGGCCTTTTAGTTTGAGATGCACAAAATCGAGGCAAATGGAAATGTTCCTTGTATCCATGAATTTGTTTTTAAAGTGTTCTACTGTATTTGTGTTTAGCCTGCAAAAGAGAGTTTGTATTAACAGAGTTTATTTAGAATGATAACTTTTAAATCTCCTTCATAGAATCAACGAAAAAAGAGTCACCACTCCAAAGGAAAGGACTTGGAGGTAGTCTAGGTATTTTCGCAAATCAGAAATGTTTTTTTTTTTTTAAAGTGGCATATCTCTGAAGCCCAGTTATATTTTTATTTTTTACATCATAAGTAAACATGATCATTTGAAAGCAAAAAAAAAAAAAAATGAAAGTTAAACATCCTTGGGGAAGTTTGCAATAATTTTGAATTCTTGCCAATGCCATTGTCCAGAAATGCAGAAAAATACTTTTTATTCATATTTTGTGCATATCTAGGACGTCAAAATCGTTATTATCACAGATCATTAATTTCTCCCACTTATTAAGTGCGAAATACAGAATACAAAGAAAACTTTGATGACATCAGGGAAGGAAAAAATACTAGCGTTTATGAAAAAAACAACAACAAAAAAAAAAGAAACAGAAGCTTCTGGATTTTATTTATTCTTCGAACTTACTCTTTATCATCATCTCATCTCATCTGATCTTATGTGTTTTTTCTTTTTCTTTCTTTCTTTCTTTTTCTGTCTTTCTTTCTTTCTTTCTTAAAACAAAACCATTATGACATCTCGAATCTTTTGAACCACATAATATCAGAACATAGGAACAAAATCGATTTGCACATTATTTTGCGTGTTCCAGTTTATTCTCTAACTACTGAGCGGGCTACCCTATGATTCTTTGAACAGACCTTGTTTCCTCGTTGAAACTTCGCGTCCTTTAATCAGATTTCTGTTTGCGATTTCTTGATTGTCGCCCTACTGCTGGTAACATATATTATTGCCAGTCGAAAGGCATTCGCATTGTTTGACTGGTTCCCAGCGTCTGCCATTAAGAACTGGTCTATATCAATTAAGTAGGAGGAATAAAGAAAGTGGAACGCAGTTATTAAATTAATGTAACAGTGACCAAAATAGATGACAGAAGGAAAACCTTACTTTTTTACGTAATAGTTTTAAAATAGCTCAACAGATGCCGCCATGACGTGGGCTGTCATTGTCTACAGTATGTTAACAAACACAATAACAAGGTTGTAATTAAAAGTAGTGTACTGTCACAAAGTGAATAAACTACATTCTGCCCTTTCACTTTCTTTCAAGTATGTCAGTTTACAAGTGGGTTTGTGTCATTATCTTGTAGAATAAGTAGTGGGCAATTCTAACAGATGCCACGTCAGTTAAGCAAAATTCTGAAAAACTTGAACTTTACAGCAATACTGTTAGTTTTGATTGTTTCCAGCAGAAGCTGATTTATTCTTTGAATAATAATGTTGATAATAATAATAATAAATGTAATGTGGTTTATTAATCTCATATCCAGGCCAATGCCTGCTCATGCGACTTCACACTATTATTACCCCAGCAGGCCTGATCACACTGCGACTTTCTCAGTTCGCTGGGGATCATACTGTGCCGCTGCCATTTATAGGCGTTGATCACTAGCATTCTAACAGTACCTTTCACTGCCTACAGCAAGGTACCCATTTTACAGACTGAGGAAAAGGTGAATGAAATGCTTTTCCAAGGGATCTACAACACCACCGTGGTCGGGAATCGAACTCACGAGCTTTAGTCTTGAGTCCAACGCCGCAAACATTCGGCCAAGCTGCTTCACAATATATAGTATATCAAAACTGGCTGCTGTAAAGTCAAAGCTTTTCAGAAATTTGAATAACTGACATGACATTCTGCTGGAATGGCTCTAATACATGTACTGAGTTCTTCGAGAGTTCAGTGTTCTCACGTCCAACGGTTGTGGGCATACAAGAGCTTCGCAACATCACAAAATAACTCCACTATCAAATCATCTATTGTGCGCGTCTCCCTACGTAGAATTAGATCTCCATAAATGAATTCAGCACAGTGACTCCTGATTGAATAGTGTCAGAACCATCCAGTGGCCGTATACATTATCAATACGTTAATTTAAGCACTGCGTTATCTACAGTGAAGACTGCTAATGTATTCGCAACGGGGGAACTAACGTAAGGATTTATGCATACAACCACAGAAACTTTATCGCCGATGGTGGCAACCAAGCAGTGTTGTCACTCTTAGCCAAATTGTAAAAGCTTCTTTGAGCCATTTAATAAAAATTTCTTCTCTAACCACAGGAATTTTCCGAGATGGCCAAGATTAGTCTGCAGGTCTGGTGCCATCACTGTGCTCAAATTATTTACTGTTTACGGTGGGGATCCTTCGGTTAGATTTTTCACAATTTTAAATTACATGAAAAGGGGTTAAAAATTTGGCCTTCTTTTGCAGATCACAGGTCCGCACAAATGAAATCCGCTGAAGCCATTGGGAAACACTGCCTGCAACAATTATTTTTTTACAAATTCAAAACTGAATTTCACCACTTTTGTGGTGTGGTTTCATGTTATATGATTATTTCTACACAATCTGTCCAAAGGACAGATTTTATACTCTGCTACTATCGACTCGGATAGTCCAATTTCTTTGACCAATTAGGCTCCTGCAACCTTTAGGACAATCTGCTTTTTCCCTTCAGCTAGAGTAATTTTTTTTCCTCTACATTTCTCGATGTTGAATACAATTTAGTAATTTAAAAAATCCTATACCCTGATGTTACAGAGAAGAAAACTAGGCATTTTACCCACCTTATTCTATATTTCACGATTTCCCCCTACAAATTAAGAAAATGATGTTCTCCTACTCAGGGGAAGATGGCTTTTTTTGAAGCCATTTTACCCCACCTCAGGGGACATTCCTTACGAGTGGCAATAAATACTACAAGTAAGTGTTGACGTTTCCTAACAGGGTACTAGAGTTGAATTCTCAGCGGGACTCTGTAGTGCGGAATCTTACTTGAAAGAGCGAAACTTTACGTTCAAACTAGAAGCGTGACTTTGCTAGACTTATTAATATTCTGCCCTGCCATCTGGTAGTGTTGGTGACTAAGTGTTGGCATCCGCGACAGTTTTTGCCAGTTCACTCGTATCTCCAGGTCTTCCAGTTTGCCTCGGTGATCATGACTCTACATTATTTATAATTCTATGAATGGGACATTAGGGAAGAGGCTACGTGGACATCCAGATGTCTACGTAGTCACCGCGGCTAAGTGGACATCCAAGCCAATAACGTCATCAATTTCTGTGTATTTAAAATAGGTTTTAAAAATAGCCTAGACGAGGCTTACTCTTACCCAACAAAATGGTGGCCTCCACCGAAGGAGCATGGATTTGTCAAGACGAAACTTTTCAGTGTTTCCAAGGGGTCGTGTATTTATTTGAAACACGAAAGAGAATTGAAAAATGGAAGAAAGGGAGAGGACTTCGGACTTCTCTCTGATCTTTCAGATTCTTTGTGGAGAGGATGGTCTTTGTCCTTTATGATTGTTTTAACTTTCTTTAATATATATATGTCTCATTTTGACAAACAAAGAAAAAAGAAATTTACATGTACTGGTCGCTCCCACACTGCGGACTGCGTAGACTAGTCATCTGGATGTCCACGTAGCCGCGGTGACTACGTAGACATCTACACGCAGAAAATAATGACGTAGTTGGCTTGGATGTCTACGTAGCCTCGGTGACTACGTAGACATCTGGATGTCCACGTAGCCTCTTCCGGGACATTAGCGCCTAGATGACTAAAATAAGATTTTCTACAACATGAAGAAATGGAGATCCTTGCATTAGTCTATCACTGTGCTGCAGTTAAGTGGCAACATAGTTACATCACCATTTAAAGTTTCACTTTTGTGTTTGTAGTGTTTGTTCATTAATAAAGAACTTTTATTTACAAGTTTGAATCTCCTATGGGCCTTAATATCAGAGGCGCAGGCATGTGCACATTTCTTGGTGTATATTGTAAACCAGTATAATATGTGAATTTTACAGTGCAACTGTAGTATTACCGCTGCACCAGGAAATGCCTTGCTAAGAGCATGCCAGTCTCTGTAGTTACGGTCTGCAAGAGGTCCGAACTTAAAAATAAAAGCTGTTTCGTGTGTCCGTGTTTCTCACTAGGAATAAAAAACAACTTCCGGACTGTGGTAGTATAAAATTGTCTAGGCATTTACTACCAAAAAAAAAAAGGTGTCCATTGAATTGAAAAACTGCAGGATTTTTTTCTTTTTAAATCCATAATTGATGACTTTCTGCCTACGAGCATTGTTTCTTTAAAAGAAGCCTCTCATGGAGTCAAAAGCATGTTGGCAATCAGCAAGCAAATACACAGAAATATGGATCGTGAGAGGAATATTCAAAATATCATGGACAGAAAAGATAACAAATGCATAAGTTTTGAAGGAAGCAAACAATGAAAGGAACTTACGTGGGAAGAATGTAAGGAAATTTATGTCATGAGAGAAGACAACAGCATCTAGAATATGTGGTTCAGTTGGAAAACAACGGTCCCTGATAAAGACTTAGAGAGAAAATTCTGATCAGGATGCTTTAGCAAGTTCCATAGGACCACAAAGAACTGGGGAAATGTTGAAATGGACATCAGACATGCAGAAGTGGAAGTCTATGATCGTATTATTATGTCAGTTGGCATGGAACTGGAAGAAGAAGATGTGCAAGATTGTGCAAAATGAGTTACACATTTTCTGTGACCCTGACCGCCATCTTCCACTGATTTGGTGTAACGAATCTGATGTCTGAGGTCAAGTCATAAGTCATTTATGCAGGAATGCATGCCTTAATGATACTATGTAACCTTCTCACAGCCTTTTCATTCATCATCTATTAGTCCCAAATTTAAATGATAAACTTATGCAGTAGGACCTAAGGAGCTCGATTTTCAAAGGACTTCTCCATAATTATTACTCTAGTTCGTGAGAAGTTGAAGTTCACGAATAAATTCTAACATACATGTGCATGTATTACAGTCATCATCACTGCTTTCATCATTGCCATCATCACCATTAGAATCACCATGTTACCGGAATTATTACCGATACTATCATAACCATCACCATCACCACGTTAATAATTTATCACAAAGACCATTACTCAGTCATCATTGTACTGATCACCACAATATGCATAATCACTACTATCTTTATCACCACCACCACCACCACCATCTCGCAGTAATCATTTACCATATCTGTCATCACCTCTATCAATACAGTTGTCATCATTTTACAACAGACCCACGATCTAAAGGTGCTTATTTGATGCATGGAAAAAGAGTATTTAATGATGAGATCCATGTGAATAATGAAATGATAGAATAATCATGAATCTGTGCATGTGAAGTTCATGCTTAAGAGGAAAGATATAGACTAATTATTAAATGAGTACTTAATATAGAGGTTTCACTGTAATTTTAGTCACTACTATCACCACATTTACCACAGCACAGCCATCATCATCGACATATAATCACACCTGTCGTTGTGCAAAACGGTAGTAAAAAGCTCCACTATACGGAGACTTTATTAAATGAAAAGTCTAGCTGAAATTTTTACAGTGCAATATTTCGGCTAAGACCCTTATCACTCAGCGGAGCTAAAAAATTGATTAGTACCATCGTCACGATCAATTAAAGAATCTCTCTCTCTCTCTGTCTCTGTCTGTCTTTGTCTCTCTCTCTCTCTGTCTGTCTACCTGTCTCTCTCTCTCTGTCTCTCACTCTCACTCACTCATTCATTGGCTTTCCCTTTCTCTCTCTCTCTCTCTCCTCCCAGTCTTTCTTCCTTTCTTTCTCTCTCTCTCTCTGTCCCTCACACTTCCGTCTCCGAAAAGGGCAAGCGCTCCAGGGGACAGCTTAATAGCACGTGAACAAACGTGAAGTCCTCTATATAAGTGTATTAAATCTCAGCATTCCCCTGACACTAGTTTTTAAGTTTACCCTTCCCGCCATGTCAGTTTTACGACATTTGTCTACAAATCATTAAACCATTACCCAGCTAAGCCCAGTTGTATTGATAGTCTCACAGATCATTCAGCCTCGTTCACACCTGGTCCTAGGAGTCCATTGTCCAGTTTATCTGACACACATCATTGAGAGGGGCCCCCAAGGCTGTGACTACTGTGAGTGTTTGAGTGGGACCCTAGCCCCCTCCCCTCCTTTCCCCATCACCAGAATAGAGCCGTCACTATCTTGCTTAGAGGCTAGGGCCAGGGCAAGTGTTTCAAAAGGATGCCTTTCTTTAATAGTCTATCCCATTCATTCACAATCAGTTAATCGCAACATCCACGTAATCAGAACTTTTCTCAGAGAATAGCATTCTGATTTTTTGTCCATAGAAGATGGAAGTACATATAAGTGGATAGTTACTGTTTCTCTTAGTGGCAACTTTCCCATGCCTCCTGAGAAGGGAGCAAAGCTCACTAACTGTCTGACCTCTTAAATCCTTTACTCCTTCCCTGCCTCTCCCTCCCCTTCCCTCCATTACCGGGCACTGCCCATTGTAAAGGGAAGAGGCTGTCACTGGGATGGTAGATGCAGCCTTGCCCCAGAAGATCACCCCAAATGAACAAAATTCAAAATTCAGTCTTTATCAAGCTCTGGGTCAATACCACAAATTCAATACATAGTCTACAGTCTACAGAGAATTTACAAGGAAATCAGGAAAGAGAGAGCTGTTTCTCTAGGCTGATTCTCTAGTAGATGATAACGATTAATCAAAACTCTTAAAAAAAGAGCTAAAATGCATCATCCCCATGACTCTCTCTACAAATAATATGGTGACTTAGTACAAAATTATTATGGTCGGGTCTCACGAACCCGATTTTCAGAGGACTAGTCTACATATTCAAGTTTGGGAAGCATTTAGGCCTAAAACTTGATGTAGGATAACATATTAGGGACTCGAGGTCCAACATAATACCGCGTAATTGAGTTTTTCGGGTAGATGAGATTCAATGGCATGTGGTATTACTGTATAGATACCGGTGGTCAAAAAAAGTTTACTTACTTCGACGTCAAATTTAACTTCAAGAGCGTAACATTTAAGGCAAATTAACAGATAAACACAGTTAGTATTGCAAGTTTCTTCGAGCTAGTCGCTAAAAACACATGTCAAACAATCACGTGCCGGGGCCAATGTGTTTGACGCATAGAGGGCTTGCTATTGTTAGACATATCTTTTCAAAGTTTCGGTTGTGACATAACCATAGCACCTATGTATTTGGAATTAGCAGCATTTGCAGATAATATACCTTTCCTAATGTGTGCTAAATTTTAGCTGCATAAAATTCGAATTATTAAGGTTACAGAACTTTGAAATTAAAAACTTCCGGCTGGTGGGGAGGGGGGAGGGTGGAGAGGGGGTGGAAAGGGGCACGCAATATATCATGTCTATTTACATTCTGTCTGTCTCAGTCTTTTCTTCGAGGCGGGATAGTTTGAGGAGGAGAGGAATGGGAGAAGGGAGACAATTTAATACGGAAATAACCCGCAGCAATTCGAGAACAAGTTAACTGGCCATTCACCTGGGAGCACTTCAGATGGTGGTGACAGGTCAATAATTGACACCAATTCCCAAGACGTCGAGCTGGTTTGCAGTGATTTGGTAGACAATGTCCGGCCGGTCTGGCGGGCAGGCAAAAGGGAATGCATCGGAAACCAATCCTTTCACTAAAAGTAAAAGACGCCTATAACTGTGCTGGCAGAAGAGTGTGTTCGTGATCGCGCTCAGAAAAGTCTTGAACTCTAACAAAGATAATAGTACAATGGACATCAGTCCTCAGTCCTCAACCATGACACTTCACCAAATTTTTATTATGATGCACTTTTTCCCCGATGGCAGAATGCATGCTGGGGACATATTTGCAGAAAACTGAGTTCCTTCACTGTTTTCAGGTGAAATTCTTCCAGGAAAGTTTTTTTTCAGGTTTTTAAAGAAACTCAGATGGAGAAATGAAATTTGACAAGGGCATGAGGAACAAATTTGTATACAGTTTACAGCAAACAGATACGACCACCGACACTTGAGTACTGTGATATGCAAAGTTCTGAAATACCCATGCCAACCTAATTAGGAATTCTGTCCATTGCAATTTAAAAAAAAAACCCAAAAAACCCTGCTGTAATAAACTCTGGTGTAGTGTCGTTTGAGCCCTAAAGTGTTATTTCCTGAGAAATAAATTATTCATACGTCATCGGCACAGTGTAGCCGTAATCATGCTGAAGAGCCGTGAAACTCTAACTGAAACAAACCTACGTACAAACTTATGAACTCATAGTACGAGTAATTTAGTGATATTAGCATTTGAAATCATGACGTGGCGAAGGGGTTAATAAGAACACGCTTCTATGTTCAGTAATGGTTAAACAATTGGTAGCCATTCTGGCAGAAATCTCAGAACACATTCTGATGGTAGATCTATTGGAATGTTCCCGCCGCCTTAAATTACAGGGACTACGCCAATGCATTTTTATATTTTGTATTTGTCAGGAAGTTCTAACAGGTCTTACGCCGTCTGTTTTATCAGGTAGGCCAAAGCTCTCTTATCTCAGTTTTGACTTAGATAAAATTGCTTATTTACCACAGTTCCAGAGTCATAGTTAATGATAGTTCCATTTACATTTTGCATTATCGCACATAACAGGTAAGTGACAGTGAACGAAACTGAATTTCAGGAGACCAGGTCAGAAATAAGAGCTCATGAGGTAAATAAATGTAATGCAAAACAAAATAATGATAGAGATATTTTTGTGTGTGTGTGTGTGTGTGTGTGTGTGTGTGTGTGTGTGTGTGTGTGTGTGTGTGTGTGTGTGTGTGTGTGTGTGTGTGTGTGTGTTTGTGGATGATTCTGTACCAGTGAGTGTATGAGAGTATTATGTGTACGTGTATAAAAGTGTTATTCTTGTAATAGAGCAATGACTGGAATCAAGCGAAAATGGATCGGAGCGATTGAGGGCTGAATGCATCTTTTCATAGTGTCTTGTGTTTTTGATTTCTATATATGTGGTAATTTATTGATTGTGATGTATGGAAATGACCAGGAAGGCCTACAAATAAACAAATGTTGAATCTTAAATCTATCCCAGACGTTGCTGCCTGGGTCATTCCAAGACACCGTGCTCTGTCTGTTGTTAATTTCTCTGCTGTTAGTAGGTTCCAATACAGTCAATACTATATTCATACATAAATTACACAAGTATCGTTGTTTCCTTCTGTGCCTTGCCTTTCCTTCCAGTCACCTTTCGCTCTAGCATGGCCTCTCCAGATTTTGATTCCTCTTCATTTGGGCAAAGTAATTTTAGTTTTCAGTTTGTTTGGTTATTGGCGCATACATGTAAATGAGAGCATTTTTGTTTTCGCCCTTCCAGATACAAGGTGAGCGAGATGTACCGCTGTCTCCTCTTCATCTTCTTGTCATTCGCCGGACACAAGCTGAGCCAGGGACAAGATCAGCAGTTGCAAATCCTGTCCGCTGCAGTCTCAAACTTCTCCCAAGCTTTATACCAGAAACTTGCTGACGGTTATGAAGAGGTCCTCTTCTCACCCTTCAGCCTTCATTCAGCTTTAACCTTGTCGTACTATGGCGCACGTGGTCAGACAGCCGATGAAATGGCACAAACGCTGTCATTGACGTTACTTCCTGGTTCCGCCCCTCATCAGGCGTATCATGACCTCCTTGGTCAGATGAGCTCGGTCAAGGACGTAGAGCTAAATTCTGCCACTGCGTTATTCCTTAACCCCAACTTGCCAATCAATCCTGACTTTATTACTGAAGCCAGCACCGACTATCTGGCCTCTGTTTCCAACTTTGACCTAGCAGCTGTGGACGGCCCAGAAAAGGGTATCAACGACTTTGTTGCTGAAAGGACTGAGAATATGATCAAAGAAATTCTCCCAGAGAGTACCATTGATGCCAACACTGTCATGATTCTTATAAACTCTATCTTCTTCAACGGAACCTGGGAAAAAACGTTTGAATCCAACAAGACACAGACGCAGGACTTCAAGAAGCTCGGTGGAGCCGTGACACACGTGAAGATGATGGAAGACATAAGGACTGTCAACATCAAGAGAGACAACACCAACGGAGTGGATGTCGCAGAGCTGCCGTTCCTGAATTCCAGGTTCTCTCTGTACATCGCCTTGCCACAGCAAATCGATGGAATATTAAATCTGGAGAGTACCCTAGTGCTTCCAGACAAAGTTGACGAGCTTTTTGAGGGACTTGTGCCCACATCGGTCACACTTAAAGTCCCTAGATTCAGGATCGAGAAATCACTGGAGCTGGCAGGCACCCTCACGATGCTGGCAATGGGGACGGCGTTTGACATGTTCCGCGCCGACTTCAGCGGAATCAGCCCTGTCGGGGTGTACATTGACAAAGTTCTCCACAAAGTTGTCATAGAAATTCAGGAGTTCGGCACAGTTGCTGCAGCGGCGACGGCAGTAGTGTTTCCCGTCAGGGAGTTCCATACTCCTCCTTCTGAGTCCTTCATTGCCGATCACCCGTTTGTCTTCTTCCTGCGGGACAACACGACCAAACAGATTCTCTTCCAAGGAAAATTTTCGGGTTGACAGTAAGATATAGCCTGAGCAGCTCTTGAATTCTAACACATTCCATGGCAAATTTCAACACTTTCAATTCGTTATAAATCAGTGATATAAACATCTGTCTAGATCTACGCGTTCTTGGACCGGTATATAAAGCCAATATTTTGTTCAGCCAGTCTAAAACGCGCCACAGGGCAGATCTAAGATTGATATTGGTAGACAGCTTCTAGACTGCCAACAAAAGCCAAGGTCTATCTTTCATCACCATCGTTAATACCATACCATGACAAACCACAAAAGACATGACTGTGTCACTGTCATCTCATCGAAAAGCAAGAAAACTTCAGTGGCTGGAGCTGACTATCATGTGACTATTGATTCGTTGTCTTAGTCAAATTTATTAAGGATATTCCTCGGAAACAAGAAGATACGAAAAAAAAAAAACTACTATGAAAATACTGTACATTCAAAACTGTTCGGTGGCAATAAGAAAGGGTACTGGTATTAGAATTTCATCATTTGTGAAGTCTACGCTAAAGCTGTCTAATAATAAATATGTCTATAAATTCTATCTGAAGAAAGTATAATCCATCCATCCATCCATCCATCCATCCATCCATCCATTCTAGACGGTCTAGCAGCATGTTGTTACAAAGCGGGATATGGGCAGGGGAAAATCATCTTGCTATGTATACGCAGTTACCGTTCGCGTCACAAATACTGTTAAGAGAAGGTAGTTTTAGAGACATCGCCTGTCTAGATAATATATAATTCATTTTACTTCAAAGTGTGTTGTTAGTTCCTAATAATTTCTCACAAGGCATGCATCAAGATAGAAAACTAAACAAAAAATCTGAAGGATCATCACGCATAAAGGGCTCTAAGAGCCATGAGTGAAGTTTGATTTCAAACAACTGGCTCTATCACAAATGATAGTTTTTCTAAGATCATCATCCTTGAGAGAGAAAAATGAACCATTCAGCACTTTGGTGTGCAATTTTGAATTGAAATCCACTGCACTCAAGGGAATAAGTTGTACACATCACATTACACGCATTGCAATTTCTGGAAAAGTGTAGTATCTCCTCTTAATTTTCTGTATATATATTATGAGACCCCTAAAATCTGATCCGGTGTAATATTCTGCCCCTTCTTTTAATAGAGTGAAAGCGGAGGAAGGCGGGTAGCACGTTATTTCCGGCAAAGTAAATGCAAAAAACGTCGTGGGTAGAAGGTAGGAATCTGGTAGGAGGATGGTTTGCGCTAATGTTTACCCGCCAGAGGAGCCAGACGAGATTAATAACGCTCGGAAAATGTGTGCTTCTCTCTCTCTCTCTCTCTCTCTCTCTCTCTCTCTCTCTCTCTCTCTCCCTCTCTCTCACTGAATCCGCCACCTGGATACTCCCTAAAAATTAAAAAAAATATAATAACATGTGGAGTGTTGCTGTCTTTATCAGTTCGAAAACCTATACAAGACATTCATTCCCAGCGTTTGGTAATATCAACCGAAGAATGTCAACTGTTTGTTAGTGGCTGCGGAGTAGTGATAACAAACACTGGTCAGCAGCAGCAGCAGCAGCAGCAGCAACAAGAACAAAAGCAACAACAACAACAATAACAACAACTAAAATCTGTATTAGACGCATTGCCATGACAAGCGTCCTTGATTTCTTTGTCTCAATTCTTCGCAACAACTGCCGTTTATCAGTATATCTGGAGGCTGCAGTAAGTGTCAAAACTTTTATCTTATTTACCTTCCTCCATCATCTTTTCAGTCATCGGAGTCTAAAGGGTCAAATATTGCTTGATCCCAATTTCGCTCTGAGATCAATGTATTGTAGCCTGCTGGTGTAATCAGAATAATTCGGATAAACTCATATACAGAGAAAAATTTCAAAGACTGCTGATGTGTTAGCGATAAGGCAAGAAGTATTAAGATTATGGGTGAGGATTTAGATGACTATTAAGATACAGAGTCTGGTGTCAAAGATATGAGTAGAAGTTATATATGCTGTTCACTCGTGGACCACTCAAATCAGAGATAAGTAAAGATAAGTTTAGAGTGAAGATAAGAGTGAGTGAGTGAGTGAGTGAGTGAGTGAGTGAGTGAATAGCCATGCGAATCTCTGACCTACCGACTTACGGAACGACCGACCAACTCTAAAGACAAGCCAACTGGCTTATTAACCAAGTAAGCTAATGAGTTAGAGAGGAAAAGGAAATAGGCTGTGCTGAAGAGTGAGACAATAATTATGGCTTCTTCTATTGTGGTGCCATTGTGAAGACAAATTCTATACAAAATGCTTTCACGGGACATAGCTATCTTATCATAAGTAAGTCTAATAATTGCTGAATCAAGCAATGTTTAACTCAGCATTGGAATATCTGGAGCGCTTGTAAAGATCTGTTTAGATTGTTTCACATTCCTTGCTAATTTGACAGTGTTTAAATAATATACTTATGGGACTTATAGATACCATTGTGCGTGCAACAAGGTCCCATCAATCATTTTTATTGTTATATATCCTTAATCATGCCACGCTATGCAAATAAATTAACATGGAAGGGTGGGAGTAAAAGACGTGTGAATAGGAAGTGTAAGATGTGTGTATGTGGGGGTGGAAGAGGGATGGCACGAGAGGGAGAGTCCTGGTTGTGTGTGTATGCGATTGTGCGTGAGAATGGACAGATGAATGTGTGAGTGTGGGTATGGGAGCGTGTTTGTATACGTGGACAAATGCGTGCGTGTGAATGCGTATATATGTGTGTATGAGTTAATGTGAACAATCTCATCTATACAGAGCACTGGATTAACTATCCTAGAACCCAGCTGCCATGTTTATTTTGTTCTACTTAAGTAAGGAATGCTCAACAGATCATTTTCAAGTGAAACACTTGGGCAGTACATAGGTTTGGAATCAAGAGAAATCAGTGGGAATGCACAGAGATGATTTGTAGAGAATACAATATATAGGCAAAAGTATTGTTTTTCTTGAAATCTGAGATAGTACTGTATACTGAAATCAAGAAATCAATTTCATACAGTCTGTTGTAAACGAACTCATCGAAGCAAAATGAAGTTCCGCAATGGAACAATCTTTTTCACGTCAAGATGAAATCTCACTACTCTGCTGTAGGAGTAGGTAGCATGCTTTCACCGGAAGCCTCGCTATCCGGTATGATGATGAAACCTGGCTAAGAATACAATCAAAATGTCCACCACCGTCAGCCAGGTCGCCCAGGTGTATTACACAAAAGGCTTGGACGGTATTGAAAATGTAGACAGTTGTGCTCTACAGACTGCAGTATTGTACACAACATAACACAAAGGATTACGAGACAATTGAAATTTACTATATTCAGCAGGGACAAAGTTATAGTCGATTTCAAGCATTTGATCATACTAAAATTAATGAATGTGCTTGTCCACAGTAGAAAGCAGAAAATCTTTAAGTTGCCGAAATTTACTTCGAATCTTTGAAATGTATGGATGTTCAATGACATGTAATTGCTCTTCAACTGGCATGAGCAGTAGTGGTATATGATGCATGACGAAGTTCTTTCTTCATAGTCGGTGAATACAAATTTATTACTTGTTTAATTTTTGTTTATTCACCTTGATTCACGAACACCACATAGCAACCGATGTCGTCACAATATTTGTTTAATCTTTGTAAATTTCATGTAGTCTACGTGTATGCGTCCACATCTGTTCATGATTACAAAATATTTAGCTAAGCTTTGATTTACTTCATAAGAGCCCAGCCGTGTGTTTCTGATTGTATAGAGCCGAGAATTAGGACTGTTTGATTTATCCAGCTATAGAAGAGTGGAGGGATTAAGACTAAGCCCGACCACATGGGCGTCCACCCTTAAGTTGCCCTTAACCCTATCATTCCATAGCACATTCAGAAAATCTGGCACTGCACAGTCAACTATTTTCAGAAAAATCTATGCCATGTTGTCATTCAATATCGATGGCTTGTGCACCTCCATTTTGCTCGAATCTCACTGACATTCACCAGATCTACTCTCTCGCTTGCACCTTTCTTTTGTGAAGTTCAAAGATCACCCTGATGTCACACGGCACTCATGCAAACAGCGCCACTAAAAACAGCGTCGAGTAGTCTATATTCATTCACTCATCTCCATATTTTAGTGGAGTGAGTAAGATTTCTTTACAGTTCTCCTCCCCGACTAGCCGTATTTCAAATACATATATGAATTACATGTATCATTACACAACGACATCACTATAACCTTCACTCATCATGAGAAACTTGCAACCTAGGGCATAGCGTCCATGTAAACTATGAATCTCAGATATATAGTCGTATTTATCCTATCTGAAATGTTTTGCAAAATTTTCAAACGTCTCATTCATAATAATTCATCTACCAGCAATTTACAAGCTTGGACAATACGACTTTGTCATGGTTAGCTGGTTTTATTCGCCAATAATCTGAAGACCCATACAATGTCCTGTTTCACAGATTCAACACTCCCATAAGCACAATGCAATGCATCTAATGCCGTGTCACAAGAGAAACTATTTAATTTAAGATAGAAGATCCCCCACAAGCAATTTTTTTCACTGGTTAGGTACTTAGAAAGTTGTTGGTGTGGTACATGCAAAATATATGAGAAATTATATCAATAATAGTGAATAACATATTTTTTATGCAAATTAGGTATCCAAGATGACCGCCGAAATGGTTAAAATGGTGTGATACTAAAGACAGGATTTCTCATATAAACTGGGCCTATTTCCGGTGACATAAAAATGTGTAATAATTTTTTGGTATGTCACACGTTACATAAATTTGACCTTTGACCTGCTTACGAGTAATTTGATTGAAAGCCTTAGAAACCTCTAAGCATTTGAACAGGTGACATTACTTCTTTGTGACGTCATGAATATGTGACATCATTTCTTTTGAAACTATTTTCACTCTCGTGGGGTTTCCCGTCTGTCTTTCTTATTTCTTGTCATCGTTCTCTTCACGTTTTAGTTTCAGTTCAGTTAAACATTTGAATTAAAGTACTTGAAATGTCACAGTGTTTCTGTGGTCTAGTTTCATTGATGAACGTCAGCTATTTGGATCTACTTTGTGTCGCGTAACTGTGGGATTCATTCAGTTCAGTTGTGATTGATGTGCAGACTTGTAGATCTGTGAATCATCAGCATACATACGATAATTAGTTTGCTGTTTAGTAATTATCTTTGCAAGTGGTTGAGTTTACACGTCGTACAAAACTGGTCCTAAAACTGAGCCCTGAGGCATCCCACATTTCAAGGTAAATTTGTTTATGAACGGTTACTCTCTATGAGAACAGCTTGAGTGCAATCAGTCAGATAAGATGTAAACCAGGCTAACAGAGTTCCAGACAGGCCATAAGTGACTGCTAAGGGTTTAAAAAGTATTGAATGATTAAGTCAAATGCATCAGAGAGGTCGAGCAAACAAAGGATAGAAATTATGCCCTGATCTGCTGCGTTTAGAAGATCTTTAACCTAGTGATACACAGCAATGCTGTTTCCGTACTATGATCCTCTCTATAAAATGCAGACTTGAAAGCCTCTACATTCATAATAATTATAAAAGACTAAACTAAGGTTACTAAATTTAACTGGACAAAAAAAAAAACACAACAGTACAATAGCAAAGAAGAAAGAAGATGAAATGATTTTCAACAAACTTTATTTGTTCATAAAAACTAAACATCATGCAATAGATGCAAGTTTGCCTCAAAAAATACAATGATATGAGGCGATCTAATTCTGTCGTCTAAATAATCCTGATAATTTGTACTCCAGCTAAATTAGATGCTGGAACATCGTGTGGTTGTATTGATGTATAGACCCATATTCAACAAACGCAAATATTGGTAACAGTCTGTTCAGAAGCTTACTAGCATTCTGGTAACAATATCGTCTTTGAGCAAATATTTCTCTGAACTCTGTTTTTGTGGAATACGATTTTACACGTTAGTGCTGTGTAAATTATAAGTCTTCCAATAACATTAAAAAGTGAAAATCATTTTGTCGCAATTGTCTATACTACACTGTAGGGAAGGAATGAGTCATATCTACTGATATCAACAATTCAAAGCATATTATTATCAAAACAGGAACCATGTCAAATATTATTAGAAAAACAAGCAAATAAAAACAATGCGAATGCTGGAGTGACAATAAGAATGCTTGTGACAAAAAACAAAAAACAATGACATTACAAGTAAAATCATACTTAGATCATAAAAGTAGAGGTATAAAGGTTGAAGGCACATGCAGTACAGGATGCCACCTACTTGCATCATTGATAACGAAATGCATCTTTCTTAGTAGAAGTCAACCCAACATGTCACAATATTTGTGGATGAAAGAGGGGAGGGAAGAGGAGGTGGTGAGAGGAGGAGGAGGAGAATATTGTTTTTACCAAAAAAATGCTGCAAGCCTTAACTTTTCGTTCACTTTTTCTCAAGACAGAATTAGGAAACGTGTAATATTTTTAAACCGCATGTGTATAACAGTAATAATACCAAAATAACATGCACGCATAATGGGATTTCAAGACGTGAGCACTGCATGGGACACAAAACTATAGTACCCTTCCCATGTGGTCAAACTTATTTTAATCAATGATAACAATATGAAAACCATTTCAGTACAATGTCTTGTAACGTAATATCGGCACTGAATAATTTTAACTCTGGTAGACCTACAGGAAAGTACCCAAACAAAAGTATAATAAATAACATGTTCAGGATTTTAAATTTGAAAGGACCCATAAAGGAAAGGTGGAAGGAGGTAGAAGGGGCGGTGGACAAGATGTTCGGAAATAGGTCAACCGGAAAAAAGTGGACTTTCCTAGGGAAAAAAGTCAACTGGTAAAAGTCAACCGGAAAAGTCAACTGTAATGAGATAAACGGGGAAACCTATGAAATATCAAATTTGTGTTGTATTGTTTTTGTAGCTACTCTGATCAGGGTATCGAGACACAGCCTTGGTGTACACCCATTCATTTTTTTGTTTAAAGTGGAACATGACAATGTGCTAAACCGTCTTTGATTGTCAGAATGTACTGAACAAACTTTCCTTCTTATTCTTTCTGTGGAGATATTGCATAATTTTCTGTCGTAAGATTATAACTTTATCAAACATGTCAGAAACGTTCTTAAAGTCCTGACAATGAATGGTTGATTTTATTAAGCTTATTTTTTGCATGTTCTTTGTTTTTTTAATTGTGCACGCCTGCGTCGGAGGGATTGGTAGATAGCTTATTGCTGTAGGATAAAGCATCATCACTCCCAACCACCAAAGATGGAAGTCTTAAAAAATAGCAAGGGAAGTACAAAAGTTGCTCTTAACGGCTCCATGACACTTTGCAAAGAAGTGATGTCACTAGGAAGCACTGGAAGTGCACAAAAAAGTCCAGCATAGGGTGCAAAGGGAGCATGTCTACTAGCCTTATAAACGATGGCCCCCTGGGAGAGGTTGATCACAATCATGCATATGATGAGGCAGCAGTAGTTGCCTAAGTTCATATATATATCATTCGACCGTTTTGGTTGAGGCTTCATGAGGAACCAAAACTCCACACCCCCCCCCCCCCACACACACACTCTCACTACACACTTTTGTCTTCATCTTACCAGTGTTTTATTTTTTTCCGGTTGACTTTTTTACTAGTTGATTTTTTTTTTCGGTAGGAAAAAATCTAGTGTCTCTTCTTCCGGTTGACTTTTTTCCGGGATTGGACAGGAGCCTCAACATCGAATAGTTTGCGCTTGCGTGGAATCTGTCCTGTGGGAAGCTTTGACGCGAGTCTGCGAGGCTTGGAGCCCATGCCCTTCTGTAGGTGTCCTCCTGGTCACTGTCTTCATCAGAAACAATCAGTGCAACTGACCGAGGGAACAGTGCCCTCCTGGTCACTGTCTTCGTCTGACACAACCAGTGATAGGTCAACTGACTGAGAGAACAGTGCCCTCCTGGTCACTGTCTTCATCAGACTCAACCAGTGATAGGTCAACTGACCGAGAGAACAGTGCCCTCCTGGTCAGTCTTCGTCTGACACAACCAGTGATAGGTCAACTGACCGAGAGAACAGTGCCCTCCTGGTCACTGTCTTTATCAGAAACAACCAGTGCAACTGACCGAGGGAACAGTGCCCACCTGGTCAGTCTTCATCAGAAACAATCAGTGATAGATCTACTGACCGAGTGAACAGTGCCCTTGCAGACTGTGATGGTTCGTGAAATATTGGTCTTGGTAATGATCCATTTCTCACTTCACAAGTTCGGGCAATCTTTCTGGCTTTCCTTGGTGCCACCAATCTGGAGATACAGAAAACATGAAATTCTTAAGGATTTTGTAAGATAGTCAGTGAATCTTGTAAGGTGAAAATGATTTTACCAGTGAAACTTTGAAAACATCCACCTTCGGACGAACTATTAAGGATGATGTATGATTACAGGTTTTGTCTTTTCCCGGATGCCTTCACACGTAATAATAGAGCAATTCAGACTGAAGAATGAGAGTATGCTAATCAACAATATTATGAGAGTGTGCTAATCACTAATATTATGGTTGTATTAAATCAGTCTCACTATGCACTGGGACCTCATGAACTGGAATTCTAGACGATCAGTCCATAATTAAGAGTTTGTGAGGTGTTTCAAATTTCAATTGAAGCAACGTGGCCGAATGGTTGCGGATGGACCCAAGATCTGAAGGTCTTGGGTTCGATTCCCGGTCACGGTCGTGTTGTATGTGCTTTTGGAAAGCATTTCATTCACATTTTCAATCCACCCGTTTATGAAATGGGTACCTGGCTATAACTATAAGCAGTGAAAGGTATTGTCAGAAAGAGTAATGAGCGCTTGTAAATGGCAGCGGCACAAAATACTCCCCAGGAAATTCAGAAAGTCCTATAGTGACCTGGCCTGTTGGGGTAATAATAGTGTGAAGTCGAGTGAGCGTGCATCAGCCTAGATACGAGTCTTATGAACCGCATTATTATAATTATTAGTGCAGAAAATCAAATTCTGATACCTAGGATATTTCTTCGTATAGTGACATGTATGAGAATCAAGACCCTATAACTGTACTTGATATAAAATTGCTTGTTGTTGTCAGAGTACTGTTTACTCAGTGTTTACAGAGGGAAAAAGCCTTATATTTTAAGTCATCTTTTATCTGCCTCGCATTTTGGTTGAAAATAAGTAGTATAATTAGACATGCATTTGTGTGTTAATTCCATTCAAAACGAAATTAATCCTGAAATTTTATTTCCCTCATGACTTATGTCATATGTGTTAAAGAGCAATTACTGTATCTTCATATTGAGAGACCAAATACAGTTTTGGAAAATGCTCTTCAATTGTTTTTGATGTATGCATGTTTCTGTATGTCAACATTTGGGAACGAATGAAAGAATGACTGTGTAAAATAGTTTGACTCATTACACATTACACTGTAAAAAATACATAAAAATACGGCAAAACTTTGGCACCCAAAAATTTCAACATTATGCCGTAAAATTACGGGGAAACTTTTTTGCCGTAAAAGTGTGGCAAGCCTTTTTTGCCGTGACAATACGGCAAGCCTTTTTTTGGCCGTAAATTACTGTTACGTGTTGGCCGTTAAATTGCGGCGACCCGTTTTCTTGATGTAAAACGATATTACATGTTGGCAGTAAAATTACGGTATACTCTTTCTTGCCGTAAAATCTGTAACATATTGGCAGTAAAATTATTGGACAGTCCCACATATTTCTTGTTGTAATATGTAATCATGAAGCATAAAAAAAACAGATCTCAAAACTAGTAATGGATAGTAAAGAAGTGAAATGCATATTTACTCTTGTCTCCTTTGAAATTAAAAATTGTTTTCACTGGGACTGTAAAATTTAACACACTTCCATATCGCACACTAATAAAAAAAAATATATATACACAACCTAACATCATACATTACAAGACACTAAAGAAAGTGAAATTAAAACATGAAGACATTTTATTGCCACATTTTATTGCCACAGACTTTTTCAATTGTAATACCACTGGCTTATTGCAATTTCAGGCAAGGTAACACAATTTTCATTAAAACCAGACATGACGGAAGAATTACTTGACATCCAAATTTATTTTATCGTATTGTTTATGGAGATATATGTGTTAAAGTCCATACTGAAATCATACTCAATTATCAGTATCCAGTGACTGAAAGTATCACTTTACTTTTAAAGTTGAACTCGTCTTCCAGACCATTTTTATTAATTTGAAGCAAAGTCTTTCAAACATTTGTTAACATGATGTAGCACCTGTGACTACTCTGGACAATCCACGTGTTAAATTATGCACAGTACAATTTCTTACATCCTTTGCTCATGTGGCAGTAATAAGAAGCTTATATTATATGTCAAATAAGCCCCTCGCACGAAAGAGAAATTATCTGATAGAAGCATCTGTAGTTACTGGAATGTAAGTGATTATTTTTCCCACAAGCCTTTATTGCCCAGGCAACTTTACTCTGGGTGCAAGAGTCAATCCAGGTTATTTGAGCCTCATGATTGAAATATGGCATACAGGCATACGGTAACAGCACGGTGCTCTCTTCACTAAATTGGTGCTATGGGAAAATGTAGCTTAATAAAATTGTCAAAAATATACGTCTGGAGAAATATGCAGTTTAATAAAATTGTCAATGTTAAATACATAATTATGATACAGATGGCTATCATTTTAATTATAAATGTTAAATTTTCCCCAGTCATTGATGAAAGTCAGGACTTTTGAGTTGACACTGTATCGTCCTCTCTTGCCCTGCTTGCTTCCACCGTCTGGTTGCATACTGAAATGCACTCTATTGAAAAAATATGAATAAAAAAAAATTAATAAGTTAATGATAAATGAAATGACTGTGTGTAAACAGTACAGCTGAGCATGAACATCTTGAACAAATGTAAGTCAAAATCATGGTTCCCTCAAGAGACCTTAGAGATTCATTTAGTGCTTAATTTATTCATCTGTATCTGGTAAACTCAAACCAAATGAGGCGGTCCTGAAGAATTCAAGTTATTCATGCTAGATTGTAAATGTAGCTACAGTAATAATTATTAGTCATTCAAAATAAAAGATACAGTAGTACAATATTTATCATTAATTCCTGTCAAAATCATGATGGTACCAATAACTATCTCCTGCAAAAAAAAAAATTTAAAAATTTGAATTTCAAGATGAGAATATTATTCTTTTTTCTTGCTTCGTGACAAGTTGTTTAACATGGAAATGGTGAAAAAGTTATGCATGAAATTTGTGGGAGAAAATAATGAAAACTTCTAAACACCCTTAATACGAAATTCATGGAACCTGATAAATCACTTTGTATTAAGCCGGATTATCCATGACAATGAAAAGAATCGCCTGCCTCAGTCTATTTCTTAGAATAGCGACCAAGACTGTTCATTCCGACAGATCATGCCGCGATTGATTAATAACAAATAACAAGCCTTCATCTGTTCTTGAGGTCACTTGCAGGGAGGAAAGGTAACTTTAAAATACTTTCTAACAGGCGTGTTTTCCGGATAAGTGCTATTCGCATTTCGTTATAAAAAAATCTGAGGAGCTGTAAAACAGTTTGTAATATTATTTTTGTATTTATCGTTTTTGTAATAATCATGTTTAAGTGTATAAAAGAGCCTTTGTGCTGATCATAAGTACAGACATGTAACTGCTGACAAATGCATCTTTAGATACTAATGCTATAATTCCATGTCAGTTATCTCTATTTATCAATTTAAAGCCTGAAGAAAAATGAAACAAAGAAGCATTGCCGGTGTTTCTTTTTATATTATTCTTTTTATATTACACTTTAAAACAAGCCTAATCTCTGAATGAAAGCAAAACCAAGTGGAGTGGGAAGGCTCAAAGTAATTTTTTTAAATGTAAGTACATTAAAATATTAAAGTATAATACAGTAATATAAAACTGAGCTTTCGGGCAATGCCCTTCATCAGAATATAAAAAGTATGTGAAATAAAACAGGACCAGCTCTACTAAAACACAAAACGATCAGCGGCCAGAGAGAAGAGAAGAGAATTCATGCTATTGAATAAAATTAAAGTAATGACATTCAATTCTCTGAATAAAGTCCACCGACAGAGCTGCAGTGCATTGCGGGTATTCCACATTTAGCGCATAAAAGAGCTGGAAGACTCCTCTCAGGGCTGAGGAGAACAGTCTGAATCAGGAGATGGTTGTGTTATCCAAATTCCACTTAACTTTGGTTGTGTTATCCAAATTCCACTTAACTTTTAAAATGAAACTTATAAGCACAATGACAATTACTTTTAAATTATATAAAAATTTCCCACATGAGATACAATTAAAGTCTGTCCTCATTTAACCAGACATGTATTGTCACTAAAGTTCTGTGAAAATGTGGTGGAACTAAACCACATAGTATCAACCCCCTGTTGTGGAGCGTTGAAAAGATCCCATATAGAAATTTACAAGTAAATCTGCAGTGTGTGTTGTATGTCTGGAGGTGGCTGGGATGCAGCCTGAGAGCCAAAGGAACGGCAGTCTGAAAATATTGGGAACCTCTACATTAATGAAATTAACTAGTAGGCACAAAACTTTTTACAGGAGACAACAAGAGAGCTGGGTAAATCAGAGTTTGGTTTGTATGACTGAGCTGTACACATTGCCTGTAAAAATTATTATGAAAAAACAAATACAATAGCTTTAGCATAGAGAGACAAGTGTTCCTCTGTAATCAACCTTTATAATTTTCAGGAGTAAAATCATATAAATCTCTTCCTTTTTACTCAAAAAGCCTATCTTATGGAACATCACTAGGCTTGGGTCCTGCTCGTTTTTTTGGTGCTCGCGAGTAAAAAGCCGCTCGCACGAAATACTCGCGAGTAACGAGCCGCTCGCTCGTATTCTCAGTAGGCTAGCCAATAGACCTACTTAGGTCTAGTGAACTTTCCGCTCGCTGGTACGAACCGAGCTCGCTGGAACGAGCCGAGCTCGCTGCTCGCAGTGTGCACTAGGCCTAGTCTAGAGCGAGCCGTTCGTGCCGACAAGTCAGCGAGCGGATAGTTCACTTTTTACAGTAAACCATATCAGCGTGTGTGTTCCAGACTATTTATTTTTTAGACCGCTGAAAACACTTTTTTATTTTTCGCTTTCTGTAGAATAGCTCTTAAACATACTGTATTCTTCTTATAGGCCTGGTCATTTAGATAAGTGATGAATATCTAGATCGGGCGTCTTCCATATTCCTATGTTTCCCTTCCCTCCATGAATGACCCCCAATGTGTGTTATGCTGATGTATAGTATTGGAATATTTACGGTATCTATGTCGTGGCGCGACACACACACCTAACCTACTGCGACGCCGCAAGTTAGGCAAGAAAATAATCGGTAGAGCGATATATATGTTCGGCTCGCAGTTAGCAGTTCGTTTGCAGTTCGCAGTTCGTTTTTTACGAGCAGTCAACATAATTATACGAGTAGTAGGCCCTAACTACTCATTACTCGCTAGGTATTCGCGAGTAGAGGGAGGTTACTCTGTCAGAAAAAAATTAACAATATTTTACTAGCCTGTGCTCTCTACCCTTACTATTTGCTAGGACTGCTCGCTGCTCGCTGCTCGCTACTCGCACCAGTACTACTCGCGGCTCGCTCGCCGCGATACTACTCGCGAGTAACGAACCTACTCGACTGCTCGCCCCAAGACTAAACATCACGCCTAACAATCTATATGTATATGATACATTGGCTGGCTTTCTTTGCTCCCACATGAGAAGCTACCGAATAAAATTAAGGTAATGGCATTCAATTAAATGTTCCCTTACAATCTAAAGACCATTTAAATATACTTTAATATTTGGTGCCTTTTCTAGGAAATAAAACCTAACCTACTTTGTATTAATGCAAACAAAGTGAACATTAAGAAAGTAATCAGTTATAGCTTTCATTGTTATAAACCATAATTGCCAATAAAATTATCGAAATAAATCCTTTAGCACTAGACAGGTTGAGATAAAATGAAGGAAATAATTCTGTGCATATTTCTGTTTTACCAAGAACATTGGCAATAGCTCAGCACTAGAACTTCAAACTAATTACAAACATTTTGGACTGTTGAAGCATTTTGAGAAAACTATTTAGTTACACTTAAACACTGCATAAGTCACAAATAATTGTCTTAAATGATGAAATTAAAAATATATGCTGTTGCTTTGTAATGTATAAACGTGTTTTTGAAAATATAGGCTAGATAGGCCTTTACTTGAGCATGCTGACGGTCCAGGCTCCGTGGATGTTGAAGGACCAGGTAGTGCTGCTAAGGGCCGTAGGGATGAAGGGACTGCAGGCGAGGGCCCTGGGGATGCAGCTGAAGAGTCGGGAGCTGCTGCTGATGTGTTTCTTTTTGTGAAGCTGAAAGTGTCAAGAAATATATTGGACTAGTACAGAAATAGATAAGTAACACATACACTTGAAGACATGTATTTCAAGAACGCTTAAACTGAGACTAGCAATATTCCAAAATACTTTACAAGTCACGATATTTTCTTAATTATATTAGTGCATTTTTTACGAGTTGTGATTAGTGCTAATCCATTTACAGATTTTCTATCACCTTAAGTCTTATAAGCTTCCCACTCAAGCAGCCCATGTGACGAGGTGGACAACTCTTATTTCTCCTTATAAACATGTTTAGCATGACATGAGTTAGCCGGTCCCCTGGATATATCAAAAGTTTGGTTCAAATATATATATATATAGCATCATGAAGGTTTGTAATTACAATGATTTGACCTGTCGTAAGGATCGTGATAAGGCTTTCCCTCGCTACCAGAGATTCTTTACTTATTCTCAAATATGTAGATTTCCACACAAATATGAAAGATAGGTAGCATATGAAACCTAACCAACAAAACATTGAATACTCCAGGGAATAAACTTACTGTGGTTTGCAAGCAAAAAAGTTGAACATGTAACTTACCCCAGTGAGTCAAAAGCTTCCTGGTCTGGATTTTGGTTTCTAAATCCAGTGCCTGAAAGTGAAAGTCCTTTTCCTGAAGAAAGTGCAGGTCATCTGCACTTTCAACACCCTCTTGGATGGGAAACTCACACAGCTTTTGAAATTTGCTCTCTTCCATCTGGAAGGGGATGTTTGTTCTCATCCATTCCATGCTGGTAAAGATAGCACAACGGATACCTCCTATATAATCTTGTATTGCGGCCGTTTCTGCGCCCACACACCACGCAACAGATATAGTAACGGAAAGAGACGCATAAGATTCCGTATCGCATGCGCTATTTTTTCCGTTGTCCGTCGGTAAGGGGACATCACTTTTCACCTTGAACAAATACACACGTGCTTCCATTTTCTCAAAACAAGCCACCAAACGCACTCTGGGCGATACTGCTTTTCTCCTGTTCGTGTCCTCTCTTTGTAGGAGTGCTTGGCACATCTCAAGCAGAGAATCAAGAGTGACCCTTTCCATCCTGAGATATTCTAAGCATTTCTCATCATCTGCAAACACTTCATCGATCAAGCGACACTCGCCTAATGATCCACGTTGTTCAAAAATGGGGTGGATCCAAAATCTGCGTTGCGGTCATTTTCTCTTGTACCACCATCACAAGAATATTTTTTGTTTCCTACTAAGCGCCATCTTGTTGGCTTACGAGCACTGATTTTTTTCCGGCGGCTGTGGGTTTACAATTACGCACGGAAACAGACAGCTTCTGAAGGAACTTTTCCCGACGCAAAATGTTCGTGTTCTGTGGGCGGGCATCCTTAGTCTTCAGTAACTGAAGAGTAGAGTTTCCTTTCGCTTGTAGTGATCTCCTCTGACAAAAATAGGTCTTTGACACCTATTCTTTTTTGAAAGTTTTTTCTTCTGTTGGCCCTGTTAACATTTTGTGCTTATTTAACATTTACCATTGTGATTTGGGGAAATCTCTTCCATGGAGGTTAAAGTACTTCTTTTGCCCGATCTTTTAACGGGAAGAAAAAGGGGGCTCAACGCCCAAAATTTTTCACAAATGTCTTTCGAAAAAGATCACCTCAAATTCTGATTTGGTGCCCAATTTTTCATTTGGCTGGTTTGACCGCGTGCGAATACATAGGCCTACACATTTTATTTTTTTTATCTAGAAGGCTCAAATTGTACCTGAAACTTTAAAATTGGATGCTTTACTTAGATCACAGGCCATTTTACATATTTCTACACCCTAACACTGTCTGGCAGGGCCCAAAAAAAGGGGGATTTTATATATTAGCGGATTAATTTTATTGTACACAGTGAGTGATTTGCCCCTCTAATAGGTGTCACAAACCAATACGGCCTCTTGCCGTGAAGGTTACAGGCCTGTAATTGTACTTTCATTTTTGGGTCCTACAAAAGTTAGGGGTTATACTTCACCTCCCCTTTTCCCTCTTTTGGCATGCCCTGCTTCCAGTAATAAGGGCTCCAGGGGGAAATTTTGATATCATGGAAAACTGTGTCCATTTTACTTCATTTTGCCAGGCACTATTTAGCCTTGGGCTGGAACTGCCAGGTCAAGGGTGTGCTCAGGCGGAAGAGGAGGGGTTTGGCATTGACCAGTGAAAAATGTAGGCTCTGTTTACAAATAGCAACCAAGCTCAAAATTTCAATGGGCTTGCTAGGGTTGGGTAAGTCTTAAAATTTGGGCCACATAATGAGCTTCAATCTGGAATGGGTCTGGGTGAAAGCTAAAACTTTGGGTTCAGAGGGCAGCTCAAAACAGCCAGCCAGCCAGCCAGCCAGCCAGCCAGCCAGCCAGTTAGTCAGTCAGTCAGTCAGTCAGTCAGTCAGTCAGCCAGCCAGCAAGCCAGTCAGCCAGTCGGTCAGCCAATCAGTCAGTCAGTCAGTGAACAAACAAGAGACTCTCTGACCTACCGACTTACTGACCGAGCGACTAATTCTAAAGACAAGCCAACTGACTCATTAACCAAGTAAGCGAATGAGTGAAAGAGAAAGAGGAAATAGACTGGCCTGAACAATGAGACAATGATAATGGCACCTTATGTAGTACTGCCACTGTAAAGACACGATTTTTGAAAGTGCTGTCACTGTACGTAGCTATTCAACTATTAGTAGATCTAATTAAAATTGCAAATATTTTGAAAGGGTTAGTCAGATGAACCATTCAAGACTAAAGTAGTATTCTATTTAAAATACTAAACTCTCACTTTGACAAGACAAGCAGCAAAAAGCCATGGGGATTCTGTGATGACATTTTTACTATTTTACAAAGAAATGGTTTGGAGTTTTTGTTCCCCAACGATGAAGGGCGAAGTATTTTTAAGGCTTATTATAATGTAACCAGTTCAAACACCTTTTTACAGTGTACACAATGCGATAATGAAGGTAGTGAAAGTCTGGCGTTCTATACCTATTTTGATGTGTCTAAAACAGAATTGCAGCCTTACTTGTTAGATCCTTATGATTTCTACTCCATACAATTGAAATTTAAAGCTAGAACGGGTATTTTAGGTCTGAATGCGGATTTATACAGAATGAAAATGAGAGAGTCCGAGGAATGTTGCATGTGTGATAGCGGAGTGAAAGAGGATATTGTTCATTTTATGTTCGAGTGTCAGGCGTACGAAAGAGTAAGAATGCAGTTTTTAAATGATCTGTATAAAGTGTGCATGGATAATAATATCGAGTGGGTGTATTATACATTTTTAAGCCTTAATAATTTGCAAAGGACTATATTTGTTTTAGATTCAAATTCATTCTCGACTTTTAGCAGTATAATTGATAACTTAGGGAAGAAATTTTTAAGAAACTGCATTTCGATACGGTTTTAAAGTAATGTGATACAGATTTACACAATGTTTCTTTGTATATAGCATTGTTTTAGTCCATGTGTGTACAAGACGCAGACAGGTTACCCCGGCCTGCCTGCCCCCGTTGTAAAGGGGTAGTTCTTGAATAAAATTATTATTATTATTATTATTATTATTATCATTATTGCAACTGAACTAATAAATGTGTAACTGAACATTGGAATTTCTGAAGCATTTGTATAGATTTATTTAGATTTTATTCCCTTACATGCCGTTTTTTAAGTAAAACATTTATGAAAAAACCCATAGTGTGTTCGTCAAGGTCCTTTCCACTGTGTTTCTTTTGTCTCAGTTCAACTAGGCATCATATGCTTTTTCCAAGTCCTCTCTCACCACAGCCAAATTTCTTTTTCATTTCTTTTTTCTTTTTGTCAAAATTTCTTCTTCTTTCATGTAGTGTCCATGTAGTGTCCTACTTTTCACATTCTGTACAGTCTCCCGTTTTAGGGGGTTAGAGCTAACCACTATATTTAACTTTACATAATATATACTGTATTTGTACTCTGACAGAGGGCTTTGCCCGAGCTTGGTTTCAGTGCTTCAGATTACTGGACTTTTATTATTCAACTATTTAAATGTACTCACATTAATTTTTAACATTGGGCCTTCCTATTTCACATGTTCCGCTGTCTTTCCGTACAGGCCCACAGTCCCTCTTTGTTTTGCTTCCACATGAACTTACTTCACAATTAAAATTTACTGTATCCCGCAGGGACGAAGTTATGATAGATTTCAATCGTTTGGTCTTACTAAAATCAGCGAGTGTGCCTATCCACATCAGAGAGCTGGAAATCTTTGAAGTTGCTGCAAGTTACATTGAATCTTGGGAATTTATGGATTTAGAAGTGTTCTTCGATTGACGACAGCCGTAATGGGTCATGAAATATACCATGGTCGATGAATACAACATATTTTAATCTTTGTTTTTCTTCCTTAGTTCACGAACTTATATTTGTTTAACTTTTGTTCATTTCATACACATGTATACGGTCACATTTGTTCACGAGTACAAAATATTTAGCTAAACTTTGGTTTACTTCATAACAGCTCAGCCGTATAGGTATATAGCACGGATTTTAAAAAAAAATTAGTTGGTGAACCGTGGAACGTTTTTAAGCGTGATCGCCATACTTATGCCTCTAGTACTGTAAACAAAAGGATGCGTCAACATTCGCCTAACTTACCACTGACTAACAGACAAGAAGGCCACCATTTTTTTTGCTAACAGGATCTACAACTGACCACTGCTAGGGGACAAGAGTAGAAAGTTCTGCTTAATCGCAATTCCATGGAAGATTGTTAAAGTTCCGATAAAGCTAACTGTGCGACTGAACGCCTGAGACCGTTTTTTTTTTGGTTGTTTTCTTCAGATTTAACCCTTGTACGACCTGATATGTGTTGAAATTAAGCGAAAAATACCACTAAACGGATCATGATTCTGCGGGGCCAATTAATACACATAAAAAACTGATACTGAAGATTCAGAGAAAGCCGTTGCACGAAGTTAAAATTTTCAGTTCTTGTGGAATAAATTCCATATAGATTTTCAACACAGATACTAGGGGCAAGAACTGACTATGAATGATATGAATTAATGAAAGCCCTGAAAAATGAGCCCAATGTCATATTCATCGGCATTTGACAAACAGGATGTCGCACAGGTACGTTACTGGAGTTAATTTAAAAACACCAGGGTCACTTAAATTCTCGATCTGCACTTCGACCCACCTCTGCACAAATACAGTATATTTCAAAGCACATTCAATAACACGTTCCTGTCAACTTCCAATCCATACAAAAAATTACTGAGTACTTCTTGATTCTTAAAATAACCCTCTGTGTTTTGAGTGGGGTCGGAACATTTCATTATGAAAATTAAAATGTGCTCTGATCTCATGAATTAGAAGCTGGAAGTTATTTCCGTTTAAATATACAGTATATGTATTCTCAATGATTACATAGCCATTTCGCGAATCTTGTACATAGATCGTCAAATTATCAACAATTATACAATGTGATTGCCTGACAAGAGCAGAATGCTCACATTTTATGAGCTAGAAGTTTGAATTTTATCCTCATGACCCTTAACTTTATTAAAATGATTTCAACTTTGTATTTTCGCCACAGACCAGTAGCTCGGAGTGGAAATTAAAGCTACTCTTAGTCTTACTGGGGCAAAAATGGAGAAATGGGTTTATGGGAGGTACATGTTTTCAAATAGGTAAGGTTCAAATTCGTGGGGATAGCTAGATGGTAGGTCTTTTGATATTCCCGGCTTGTATACAAAGAATTAGACATTGTGGAATGAATCATTTCGATGCGTTCTTGTCAGGGGCGTAGCTAGGGTGATTTTTTTTTTTTTGGTATTCATTTTTGCC
>JAWQUT010000085.1:0-10752 GCA_033807755.1 Ellobium chinense | reverse complement strand
ATGTGGTGCGAGAGGGAGAGTCCTAGTTGTGTGTGTATGTGATGTGTGCGGGAGAATGAATGAACCGGTGCATGTGCGAGTGTGGGTATGGATGCGTGTCTGTTTGTGTGGACGAATGCGTGCGTGTGAATGCTTCTATGTGTGTATGGGTGAGCTGAGGTGTCAAATGTGAACAGTCTCACTTATAAAGAGTACTGGATTAACTGTCCTAGAACCCAGATACCATGTTTGTTTGTTCTATTTAATTAAGGAATGCTCAACAGATTCTTTTCAAGTGAAACACTTGGGCAGTACATAGGCTTAGAATCAATCCATCACCATATTTTTTCTGATGAGAACGACGATCAGAAGGCGCCTTCATTCCATAGATCTTAAATTTCTTGGGGGCACATAGGTAGATAACAGATTTCCCAAATACGTAGGTGCAGTCGACGACTGAATGCGGAAACAGAAATGGCTACTTTATAGTCAGTTCTAGCTTTTATTAGTAACCAACGTAAAAGTTTTAGAAGGAAGCGCTGAGCTGTGGTGGTGTCTGGTTGTTCTGAGGACTAAGCGAGCTGCGTTGTGCTGAATCCTCTGAAGTCTGGTAAGCTTGTCCTCTGACAACCCTATCAGGAGCGAGGTACAATAATCTAATCGTGATAGTACAAAGGTGGAGATGACATGATTTGTGTAATATTCCATTGATAATGTGTTATCCAAGAATACACCTAGGTATACTGCCATATAAGAAAAAAACACTTCCACATCCGTCAGCTAAAATAACTGTCAGAGACAAGGAGTTCAACTTTCCCTGAGTGGAGCAGGGCATAATTTCGTCTTTTTTCTATAATTCAGTTTTAGTTTGCTTGCTTGTGTAAGTTTTTTTTTTTTGTAAGTCTGCTTTCACTTTCAGGATATCGATGTGCATGTGGTCAGAATTTGCAGACTTGTAGATTTGTGTATCATTAACATACATAATTATGATAATAGAGTTTATACGCAGCAATGCTGTTTCCGTAGTATGATTCTCTCTATATGCTGACTGGAAAGCCTCTACATTAATAATAGTAATAATAATAATAATAATGATAATAAACTAAACCAAGGTTGTTAACTTAACTGGACCAAAAATTAAAATAAAATAAAATAACATAACAATGAAGAGAGAAGATGAAATGATTTTTAACAAACTTTATTTCTTTATAACAATTCAACATCATTCAATATAATATGCAAGTTTGCCTCAAAACATACAATTATTTGAGGCGATCTAAGTATGTCTCTAAGTAATCCTAATAATGTGTACTCCAGCTAAATTAGAAACAGGAACATCGATGTTTGTGTTGACGTACAGACCCATATTCCACAGTTAATTTGGTCAGAAGCAGGTGTTGGTAACATTCTGTTCAGAAGCTTACTAGCATTCTAGTAACAATATCGATCATGTGTCATGTTTTCAAAAGAAAAATCCTAAACAAGTTTTGAGAAAGTTGGTGTCTTTGAGCAAATAATTCTCTGAACCCTGTTTTTGTGGAATATGATTTTATACGTCAGTGCTATGTAGACGTCTAAATAATTTATAACTCTTCCAATAACATTAAAAGTTAAAATCATGTTCTCGTAATTGTCCGTACAACACTGTGTTCATTACTGAACCAAGACACTGGTTCTATTAAGTATTTTGGAAACCACATTAATGCGTTCAACAAAAATCAGCCGGGAGGATACCCACTGACCATAACTATCAACAGAAAAATTGTGAACACAGGGCATAAATATGTAATTACGTGATATAATAAAATGTCAAGGAAAAGAGATCAAAGAATTTTTGTTGTGTGTTTGTTTTTCTATATACTATTTATTGGTTTGAATTTTCTTGTCCATAGTTTCTCAGCCTGATGTCAAATGGCCAGTGAAATCTATTTAAAAAAAGAATCAAGATTATATTTCCTATTTTCAGAAAGTTCTCAAAAAGTGGCACCTGGATAACTGAAAATTGTAAAGTTACGGTGAAACTAAAAAGGCTCATGGCCTTTTATACCAGTACAGACTATCACTGCATGGGCCTGCAAGTAACATGTTGTAAATACATGTGTAAATAGCAGTGCATATGTCAAGACTGATAGAATTGAAACTTTCTTCTCCATGACAAAAAGCATTATTAGTCAACAATATACCTCAATATGTCCCAAAGCTAGCAACGGAGGCAAATGGGAATTCAAATTTCAGTCACCAGAGTTGTGCACTGCTGTAGAAAAAAAAAAGTCGTTTCCAGTGTTACTGTTTTGTGCACAGGTATCAGCAAATTCTACATTGTGACTTCTTTTACAATAAGATGCTTTACTCACATATCACCTTTTGAACATAAAAAAATTTGACGGGATGCTAAGTCACTATACAAGTCACATAGAACATGAAGAAAAACAAAATAGATGGTGTGAATACAGAGAATCAAAGTATCATATCTTCATATTTGAGCATTTTGCCACTTCACTATTAACAACAACTCAGACCAGAACAATGCTCGGTCAAAGACACTTTTAACATAATGGTACACCAAGTTTTTAGATCATACCAGTAACTTGATGTACTTTATAAAAATAGCGACTTAAAACCTCATCGTTACTGACTGAATATATTACACAATGACAATGATGCAGCTAAGAGGGGAAGGAATGAATCATATCTACGGATCTCAACAGATCCAATTACATGTATATCAAAACAAGAACCTTGTCAAATATTGCAGTGCCTGAAAGCAACCTGGGCTGGGGTAATATTATTAGATAATCAATCATTATAAAAACAGTGCGAATGCTGGAGTGACAATAAGAAAGCTTGTAACAAAAAACAAATGACCATACGATATTATAAGGGAAACTGGTGTATCTGATGTAAAAGAATTTAGGAACATGGTTACTGCACTCGCAAAGAGTGGTTATTTAACTCAGGGTTCCTATGTCAACAGGATTTCAAAGCAGTTTTCAAAGAGGTATGCCATTCTCACAGAAGTCTTGGTAGTCTCTGACATTAAGTTTATCGACATTAAATGACTTTTGTTATAATTTACAATTCCGCTAAGCTTAGAGTGCCTACACCTTCTTGTTTATTAATATGAGTATAAACCATAAGCTCATTGCTTCTGTCCTAAGGCATTCACACCATGGGTAACTACAACAAAGATTTTGACACAAAGTTTATGGACAATAAATGAATGTTGACAAACGAAATAGTCTAGTCTACATGTAATAACTGAGGATCTCTAATTTTCCTTAGAAAAGTCCCAAATTTTGGCTTTATCCCCGATTCTCTCATTCGATTGAACCCTTTCCGTAATCCATGCGCTCTATATATAGAGCCCATGTACAATAACAACTGTCTGATTAGAGTGGTTTTATTGTATCTAGAAAGTAATAAAAATACAAAAAACCTTTACATAAATGTCGTACAAATTTTATTTCGTCAAAGCACTCATATCTGATAACATCAGCTGAACGACAGCACTCATTCAAATGCTATTGTAATACTGCACTGCCAAGCCGATATGTACATTGGAGAATACATTTGATGTTGCTGCTGTATTAACTTCATTGAGATGGCAGATTTTCTGTTAATTAAGGGATTCATGTCCCAAGAAATAATTTTTCAAGAGATATCATTGTCTTTTTAGGAGTACAATTATCCTTTTTAGAATGCATTCTCGTCACAATGTCAGGGGCCTAAACTTGGAAACTTGGTTATTGAAGCAATATTTTCAGCAGATTGTAGGAGAAAGAAGACTCAAATCTCCATAGCAAATACCAAGAGGAAGTATGAACCCCCCTATTTACTTTGTGCCAAAAATAGAAAGACAATACGAGTAAAATCATATATCAAGGAAACTTTTTGTGTATATGATGTGAAAGAATTTAGGAACAGGGTTATTGCACGAGCAAAGAGTGATTATGTGACCCAGGATTCCTATGTCAACGCTGTTTTCCCAGCTTTTCTCTGATTTCAAAGCAATTTTCACAGAGGTATGTTATTCCTACAGAAGTCTCGATAGTGTTCGCCACAAAGTTTATGGACATTAAATGAATATTGCCAACTTAATAGTCTATATTATCATAATTATGTAATACTGAAGACGATTTATAATTTTCCTTCGCAAAGTCTCAACTTCTGCCTTTTACCCTGGTTCTCTTAAATCGATGAAATCCTCTCCATAATTCACTCGCTCTGTATAGAGTTCATGTACAACAACAATATTGTCTGATTATAATAATTTTATAGTAACCTGAAAAACAAAACAACCTACACATGAATATTATGGTAATGTTTTTTTCAAAGCACTCATATTAAATAACATCAATGTGACTGATCGGCATCTAAATGCTACTATAATACTGAACTGCCAATCCGATATTATACGAGATATATACACTGCATGAGAAGGATTTGCAGAATAAATTTGCTGCTGCAGTATTGCATTCATTGAGATAGTAGAGTTCCAAAAAGCACTTTTCCAGGAGATATCATCATTATGTTTTTAGAAGTACTGTCATACTTATAATGCTCATCATAATGTAAGGAGACTTAACTTGCAAACTTATCTATATTTTCAGCCGGGTGTAAGAGAAAGTTACGAATTTCAGAAGACTTAAATCTCCATGGTAAATTAAAGGAGGAAGCAGGGACCGTCTGTTTACTGTGTGTACACGACAGATTCTTTACATTTTTAAATAGGAGTGACTAGTCATAAATACAAGTATAGTAGATCTATGGCACTTAAATGATACGAAGCTCAGATCATGTTTATGTAGAAAGACCAGCTGTAAACGATGACAGTGCGAAACTGCTGAAATACATAATATGGCCGAAGGACTGGCAGAAAATTGTAGGAATAATGTTGCAATAATCTTATTTTCCCAAAGCATACCTTGGGATGCACATGCCTCAAAAGGTATTATATTACACAAAGGTTTAGGATACAATTATTCTGTAGTTACACTGGTGCAGCACCCAGGTGAAAGACTACTTCACATTCTATGCGGGTGTCTATCAAGTGAATACTAATTATATAAGGAGTCCTGCCGCGAAGGCGTATAATAATCCAAGATCTCATTCTGGTAACTTAAATTTGGTTTCTCATGAAACTAATATTCAAGCCTCAAGGCAGGATTTGTGTTACATCTTGCAAAAGAGACTGGCAACAGATTACCGTAGTGGTAAACTATCATTCAACGTGTTTGAAATGACAAGGATTTACTGTACTCGACAGTCATCAAAGTAAGGATTCCAAGATTCAAGTTGCATTATAATGGTACTGCTGTTTTTAAAAAAATATTAGTTAAACAAGCAATGCAGCAGTACACGGCTACAACAGCTGATATAGCTAACAGTAGTAGTGAAAATTGTGTCGCAATGTAACTGCTTTTTCAAAGTTGAGATTTCGTCAGAGTTAGTACTAATGGTTGACAAATTTAATGTAACAATGTAATAAATCGCCATTAGCCACATTGCATTAGGATACTCTGTTTGAAAGACTCGCAACAAATATAAATACAGCACCAATAAGAAATACATGTACCACACAATGGCAAGACTGTGACAGGTACCCCTTCGAGAGGACAGCCTATGAATTCTGTAACTCCAAAATATGTAAAATCACATGCACAGTATAAATACAACTCTGAAATTTAGATGCTTTTTTTTCTTGCATGCCCTTTGTCACCATTTAATGACAATAATACTATGTTAAAGACACAGGGATTTAATGCCCCTGTGGTTTCCGCTCTGCTATCCTTAGGCACAAACTAAAAAGGTCTCATCTGGCTTGTCTCAGGAGATCGGTAAATTGTGTCACCGCTGAACTTACGCCTAGAAAGTTAAGATCACTAATAATCATAAGCAGGGGAATGAGAGGGTTGGCCTATTAAAACTACATATATATATTGTAAAATTTCATTCTTGATAATGTCTGTGTGTTGCACAATCTAGCAACAGAAAATACTCTTTACGGCCTCCTCAGACTTTCCAGTTTTACGCTGTAGCTCATATAGCTTACATCTAAAATCCAGGCTGGCAAAAACGTTCTTAAACTCTCGGTCTTGAGAGCCATATATCAGTTTAAAGGTTTATCTCCGCTCTCTAAAATAAATTATAATGAATTCACGGATAGCAGCACTTTGAGACTCTTACAAATTTTCACAACACTTAACTTCGTATACAATAGATAAATATGATGACTTTAATTTGACTAGGAAGGTATGATATATACGTGTATATAACACAAAAATTTGAGACCTTTGAAGAAATACTTCTTTTACCTTGAGTATAAAATTTAGAATAAAAGTACAGGATGTCACCTACTTGCATCATTGATACCAAAATGCATCTTTCTAGTTGAAATCAACCTAACATGTCAGAAGGAGGAAGAGGAAGAGGAGGAGGAGGAGGAGGAGGAGGAGGAGGAGGAGGAGGAGGAGGAGGAGGAAATGCTGCTTTTCGTTCAATTTTTCTCATGACAAGGTATTGTCTAGCCAGGCTGACAAAATTAGAATTAGGAACCACGTACTATTCTTTAACCCGCAAAATAGCATCGTTAACAATACAAATCACAGTATGTATAACAGTAATAACAATACCAAAATAACAACTTGCAAACATAATTGGCATTCAAGTCGTGAGCACTGGGTCACAAAACTATAGTATCCCCCCCTCCCCCCACAACCCAACCCCTTTCCATGCGGTCTAACTTATTTTAATTTAAAAAATAGCAATACGAAAACTATTGTACAATGTCTTGTCACGTAAAATCAGTACTGAATAATTTTGACTCTGGCAGACCTAAAGGAAATTACCCAAACAAAATTATTAACTAACGAATGACAATTCTGAATTTGAAACACCCATAAATGAAAGGTGGTAAAAAGTAAAAGGGGCGATTATTGTAATTCTGGAAAATCAAAGTTATTGTCTTCATCCTTTATGACATCAAATAATTTGCGCTTGCGTGATCCAGGAAGAAGCTTTGGGAGTGGTCTGTGAGGGCGTGGAGCCCACGCCCTCTGGTCCGTGTCCTCCTGGTCACTATTGTCTTCATCAGACACATCAAGGCTTGGGTCCACTGATGGAGGGAATAGTGCCCTCGCAGATTGTGATGGCTGATGTAGTATTGGTCGGGGTAAGGATCCCTCCTTCACCTCACAAGTTTTGACAGTCTTTTTACATTTCTTTGGTGCCACCAGTCTGGGGATACAGAAAATATTGAACATTAAGGAGTTATTAAGATAGTCAATGAATCTTGTAAGGTGAAAATGATTTTGCAGTGGACTTTGATAATACACTCACATTCGGACAAACAATTGAGGATGTATGATTACAGGATTTGTCTTCTCCTGGGTGCCTTTACACGTAATAATAGACCACTGAGACTGATGAATGGGAGTATGCTAATTAACAATATTATGAGAGTATGCTAATCACCAATATTATGTTTGGATTAAAATAGTCCAACTGCACACTGGGACCTCGTGAAGTGGAATTCTAGATGATCAGCCCATACGTTTGAGTTTGAGAGACGTTTCAAGTGAAGCAGCGTGGCGGAATGGTTGCAGCGTTGGACTCGAAATCTGAAAGTCGTGGGCTCTATTCCGTCCACGGTCGTGTTTTAAGTTCCTTGGGAGAGTGTTTAATTCCTATTTTCCATAGTGCACCCGTCTATAAAATGAATACCTGGCTATAACTTATAAGTAGTAAAGGGTGCTGTCAGAAAGAGTGATCAGCGCCTGTAAATGGCAGCGGCACTGTATACTCCCCATGAAATTGAGAAATCCTATGGTGGGATAATATAATACTAGTGTGAAGTCGCGTGAGCGGGCATTAGCCTAGATACGAGACTTATGAACTGCATTATTATTGTTATTAATGCAGAAAATCAAATTCTGATACTTGAGTGGATATTCCTTAGTACAGTGACATGTATGAGAATCAAGATTATGAGATCATTATGAGATCCAATAATTGTTCTTGAGATAAACATACCAAATTTGCCTAATCACTTGGCAAGTAGATGTCCAATTTTATAAAGTCTCTATTAAGTCAAAAAACTGGTCCTGGGACAGGGAAATTGGGTCTTTAATTTTAAGAGGCCTTGAATAGTAGTAGGGAAATGATTGTAGACTTGGATTTACAAACTTGTTTGTTGTTGTCAGGGGTATGAAATCATTTTGCTAAGTGCTGTTTACTCAGTGCTTACAGATGGAAAGAACCTTCAATTTTAAGTCATCTTTTATCTGCCCGGCATTTTATGTGAAAAATAAGTCGGTAGTATATTTAGAGATGCATTTATGTGTTAATTTGTGTTAATTCATCAAAGTTAAATTCACCTTGAAAGTTTATTTCCTTCATGACTCATGTCCTATATGTTGAAGAGCAATTACTGTATCTTCATATTAAGAGACCACAATAAACAGTTTTGGAAAATGCTCTTCAATTGTCCTTGGTGTATGTGTGTCTCTGTATGTCAATATTTGGAAACGAATAAAAGAATGACCGTGTAAAATATTTAGACTCATTACACACTAACGAGGATGGGATAAGTGAAAATGCTAATATGGCCAACAATATAAAAATGCATGGCGATCTTCATCGCTACACCTATAGACGTATAAATGTATAAGCAAAATATTGTTCATTGTTCTGCAATGAATAAATTATACATTATTCCATCATTAATTGTAAAGAAAGATGCGACCTTTAGAAAGAGACTCCTTGTAGAGAGAGGGAACGAGAGATAGAGAATGAGGAAAGAAAGAGAGAGAGAGAGAAGGGAGGGAGGAGAGAGAGAGAGGGGAGGGAGGAGAGAGAGAGAGAGAGACAGAGAGAGAGAGAGAGAGANTGGTGTATAGCACCATAAGCTTTTATATTAAGACTAAGAGGCAAAGAAAAACATCCTGATATAGACTAATACGTTTCATTTTTTTCTTCTTCTGCGTTCCCTAGCACCGTAAACATTAGTCACACCATTATCAGAGGGGAATGAACAACAACAACAATTCAAGAGAGCCAATTTATAAGAAGCAAGGAGAGCCATTCTGAAATGGACGAACTCGGATTTCGCCGTAAGTGAGTGAGCATTTGTCAATGGTTTAAGAATGAAAAGGGAGTGGGGAAAGGAGACAGGTACAGCGAAATGGAGAACACTACCTGAAATGAAACGTTTCATTTTCGTCTTCGTCTTCGTTCCCTTGCAGCATAGACATTTATTTAGTCAACCCATTATCAGAGGGGAATGAAAACAACATTTAAAAAAATTAAGGGAGTCATTTTATATGAAAAAAAAAGTGCCATCCTGAAATAAAACTTTTCACAGACGTAGGATGTATGAGGCGTTGTTTCTATTTCTCGAAAAATTCATACTTGAAATGACTTCATAAAAAAAGAAGTATGGCAAATAGACAATATAAAGGTCACAAAGATATGAGGTAGATCTGAAGAAGATCATGGACACAAAACTGGAAGCAAAGCCTAATGAAGTTATCTAAAAAAATATATCGTGAATGGTACTTACAAGTCGTCAGACACTTCATTGATCTGGGGAGATCTAATGTTATCAGACATCCTGAGAAGTGAGTGAAGTCCCTCCAACAAATGGGCAGCAGATGACAATATTTCCTTGTACAAGGGCAAGCGAGGCTGCAGCAGTCAAACAAATTTGAGTAACTAAAAGATGCTGACGGTACTCTCAGTTGAAGCAAATACCCAGAAGGCGCAGAAATAGGACTTATGGCAGGTGGTCTGGTCAGCGTATGAAAACTGGTCAGCGTATGAAAACTGGTCAGCGTATGAAAACTGGTCAGCGTATGAAAACTGGTCAGCAGAGCACAGGTGAGGCAGTATACACTGTGAATAACTGGTACTCAACTGGCAGAAACTGCCACTTTTTATAGTCGCCCACTCAGTTGTCCGTGAGGTCAATAATTTAGGTGGGAGGAGACAACATATGCCTATTACGTTTGAACCCTGCCCACTATTTCGTAAACAGTATTGTGCTTTACTAGGCTCCGCCTCTCAGTCGTCGCTTGCCCCGTCGTCTGCAAGCGATATGTTCATTTTGTAAGCCTGCGCTTGCGCATATATAAATTTCTAGCGTTGGGGGAAGTAATCAGCTTTGAACTTTGTGTTCTTTCTTGTCACATACTCCTGTTCTCTCTATTGTGTTATTGTCTCTCTCTCTCTCTCTCTCTCTCTCTCTCTCTCTCTCTCTCTCTCTCTCTCTCTCTCTCTCTCTCTCTCTCTCATTTCCTCACTCTGTGTATGTCTTTCATGGTTTTATTTTCCTTCTCAAGTTTCGAGGCCAAATTGTCAGTGCATGAACACAGTATGGAATTTTAGTACGTGGGCAAGTTGCTAGCCATGACCAACTCAGAACTTTCCGGTCCTTTCGTGTTAAGATCTCTGTTTCTCTGTTCCTCTCAAGAACTTCTTATTTTTTGTTGTTGTTGTTGCTGTTGTTGTTGTTGTTGTTGTTGTTGTTGATGTTGTATTGTTGTTGTTGTTTTTGTTTATCCTTGGTGCATGTTTTTGACCTTTTTTTTTTTGTTCCTGCCTTAATTCACGAACGCCACATAGCAATAGATGTCGTTACAATATTTTTAAACCTTTGTTAATTTTATGTACATGTGTACGCCCAAGTCTGTTCACGAATATAAAATATTTAGCTAATCCTTGGTTTATTCGTAACAGCCCAGCCATGTATATATACAGTACCGATACTTTCAAAAT
>JAWQUT010000084.1:2169911-2251127 GCA_033807755.1 Ellobium chinense | reverse complement strand
TACAAGAGAAAATGTGGTTAATTATTTTGACAAGGCTCCATTGGAACTTAAAAGGTTTCAGGGGGCATTCACTTTAAACAACATTATTTTTTATGATGATTGATAGTATCTTATTAACCCAGAAACTCTTTCCTTGTGATCATGATACTTAATGTCTTGTGGCGCAATAAAGTCAGAGGACAGAGCCCCACATGGTAACATAGCATCTTAAAGAAACTACGGGATGCAAAAAACATACATATTGAGCATTTGTACGTGTATAACCATGAACTTATCTGCTGAAAATAACTACAAGAACCAAGGAAAGAAAAAAGTGGGACCAGATAGACTGTACTCAGTATCCATGTTTACATGCAAGGCATGCCTATATTAAGTGTGCTCCACAGTATATCTTGTAGAGCTGAACGACTCAATCAATCTCTTGACTGCCACTTTCTGATATGGACCATTTACTATTACTTCAGCAAGCAACGTGACTGCACAGCATTCATAGTTGCTTGGTTTTTAAACATGAGTTTCTACCATTTTCAAATATCCAATACTAACTTTCAGTTTTCACAGCCAGAAAGCCCGTATGCAGATAGCATGACTGTATGAAAATGTAAATCATAAATTTTTTCAGACTGTAACGAGTACGAACACTCCGTATCATGTTAAAAGAGAGAGATAGAGAAGGAGGGAGAGAGAGAGAGAGAGAGAGAGAGAGAGAGAGAGGGAGAGCAAGGGAATGGAAGGAAGCCTACTCTGGTCTATTTAAATAAATAAGGTAAACTCACAAACTTAACAACTCACTCACTCAAACTCACACAAAAAGATAATTTAATCACAAATTTTATATAACTTATATTACAGCCACATGCACACATCCTTATTGCTACACATTCTAATCAGTCACCATATGGGCTACTGCAATCAGATTCTCCGCTTTGTGGCAACTACAATTCAGTAATGATTCCCCGACACTCAGCCTTCCCAAGTATCCCAGACATCCACTCTCTGCACGCTTTTTACCTCCTTACTATTCACGATCCAGACAAATAACTCTTCCCAATGTAATGTACATCATGCTGCTGGTGACACAGACTATTTGCATAATAATCTTTACAGGAGTCAAACCTACTCATCCTGAACTCACCTCCTTCACTCTATATATTTTCTCTTACATTCTTCACTGATGTACGAGGGGTGTTCAATATGTCCGTAGCATGACAATGATAGAATAAACCCAAAGACNTCTTTACAGGAGTCAAACCTGCTCATCCTGAACTCACCTCCTTCACTCTATATATTTTCTCTTACATTCTTCACTGATGTATTTTCAAACAGTAACTATCGTCCTTTGCTTTCATTACATCCTGCACAAATACAATACTAATTGCATAATCATTTAATCTCATTTTGAATCTGCACAAGCACAAGTATTGGAATGCAATTAATTAAATATGATGAATCAGTGATAATGAAAATGTACTGATTTATTACTTTCAGGAAGAAAAAAAGTGAGTCCCAGAGTCAAACATTCCAGAGTAAAGTTACGTCATAGTCTACACAAGACCATTCCCACCACAGGTGATGAATTGTCAAGGCTTTATAGAGGACAAAGGGGCACTTTGTGATGGAAAAGACAATATTATATATTCAATCATATTCATTAGAACTTAGCTGGTGGGGAAAGAACACCCGC
This sequence comes from Ellobium chinense, assembly GCA_033807755.1. Classification (NCBI taxonomy): domain Eukaryota; kingdom Metazoa; phylum Mollusca; class Gastropoda; order Ellobiida; family Ellobiidae; genus Ellobium; species Ellobium chinense. The sequence goes on along the minus strand of JAWQUT010000084.1, from coordinate 2,249,443 downwards.
CCTAACCCAGTCATTCAGTTCTGACTGTGAAACTCCAAATTCAGATAATACTTCAGCTGTATGTTGACCCATCTCAGGTAAGGGGCGCTGTTCTCGAATCTCAGGTGTTCTACTCAGCCTTGGGGCGGGGCCAGGATGAAGCTCAGGATAAGACCCATGCAGGAATGATCCTTTACTTTTATTGTGTGGATGTTGTGCTGCTTCATCAGCTGAGAGAACTGGTGTAACACAAGCATCTAAATCTTTGAATGTCTCCACCCATTCATCTCTGGTTTTTCTGCGGAAAATTTCACTGAACAGTTCTCTCTGCTTGTCTTGATCATCTGCCTGGGATGCAGAATTCTCTAGGCCAAGCCCTTAAAGGAGAAAGTTGGCAGGAATAAAATTATAATGTGTAACATATCATTATTAATTTTGCAATGAAATACTGTATTTAATTTTCTTAGAATTCTCAGCTACATCCATTAGAATGACTAGGACACATCCAGCAATCACTTGGAGGTAAATGTCAAAATATCTAAAAGAAAATATACAGTCAAACCTTGATATTAATTAATCATATAATGCATGGTTCTGCTGTACTGTCAAAGCAACATATCTGCATTCAGGTTCAGCGGTGAGGGGTAGAGGTTTCACATGATGCTCTTCCTTATTAAAGAGTAAATTTATCCCTCTAACTTCTAGACAATAGAACAGAAATATATGCAATACCTTCCACCTAATTTTGCTATCCTATTCTGTAGTACCTTTCCTTGCCACTATCACGTTTAAGAATGAGAGCTACAAGTACCATTTCTTTATTTAAGGATCAATCCTAATGACACAAAAAACTGTTTTGAAAAGCACACTTCAATCTAAAAAATACAAAAAAAAAATTGACTGTCATGGTAACGGTAGCTATAACAGATCTTGTTCACATGATTTTCAAATTATTATATCTTTGTTAGTTTAGTTAGAGATGTTACATATTTCACACAAATAACCCTGTTTTTCATCAAACAAATTGATGTGATGGAATTTTGATATCTTTCTTAGTGTTTCTTTTTTCTTTATGTTAACAGTTTTTTCATCACTATCAATTTAGCTACCTTTTTAATTTCATCAAATTCCAACATTAAAAACTCAGTACAGACGAAAGTAATCACATATATTTTAAAAAATCATTATATCGTTTTATAGGCCTACCATTTATGAATAAATCCCCAAAATTTCAAGGAAGTTTGTTTGCAAATTTTGGAGATATAAAACTTTAGAAAGAGTACAAACATTGTTTTGGGAAACTTGCAAAAAACATCAATTATCAATTATTGCCATGGAAATGGTAAAGATTATTTAGCCTAAACTGTCGATGTTAGCCAGAAATAGCACAGGAGAGGAGTCTCAGACATTGATTAATGGACTGCAGACATTTCTCTGGAGGCAGAAAATATAATATAAAAACAAATAAACAAACAAATTTATATTTTTTTTCAGTATCAACCCATTTTTAACTGCCACACTCATCCTTAATCTGAAGTCATTGAAAGAAAAAGAGCACGAAGAAAAATTTGACTGAATGTTGTGTGCTTTTCTCAGAGGGCTCAATGATAAATGACTGGATGAAAATTTCATATTTTTGAAATACAGCCTTTATTTTCATCAACACTACAATGACACAAAAAAAGAAAATTAAAATCATAGATTTAAATTTACCTTTCACTAAGTCTGCATAAAACTTTGGTTCAATGGCTCCAACTGCCATGTATTTACCATCTTTTGTCTCATAAGTGTCATAGAAGGCAGCACCTCCATCAAGAATGTTATGCCCTCTCTTGCCAGAGAATAGCTGATCTCGACAGGTCTCAATCCAGCTAGCTAGAAAATAAAATCACAAATTTACCTGCTAATTGGTCAAAGAACAGATAACGAGTAATCTACATGCATATTCTGTTACCCACATATAGCTCATTTTTTTTATACCATTTCAACGAGCGGGAAAATGTATAATGGGTTCGTCCGTGTATTTGATGAACTGTTAACAGTGTCAGAGAGTTCTGTGCCCATTACACTGAAATGACCACCCCTGAGCAAGTTTAAAATCAACCTGAAAATGTTATGTAATAGTCCATACTGCGAAAACTACTCATGGCAAATTCACGAGATTTTGCATGTGAATGAGTACTAAGGTAGGGTATAAAATGAGACCATTAGAGCTCTCTGGCCGTCATTTGTTGTGNGATTAGAGCTCTCTGGCAGTCATTTGTTGTGCTGAAATTGTAATGCCCAGTTTAACACAACAACAACAAGACTAGGCTATTGACTGTTTACAGGCCAGGGAATGGCAGGATCAAGATGCAGCACACTTTAATGGAGTAAGCGCCTTTTGCCCCGTGGGGAGGGGGGGGAGGGGAGGGGGACATCAGCTCCCAATGAACCCCCTTTGGAGCCACGAATGTTCAACAAGTCATAACTCCTATTCCTAACTGCATATCATAATCCAGGCAGTTAAGTAAAGCTCTTGTTTGTAAGTTACACCTGATGCTGTTTTTACCTGTCATGGATTATGTGAAATATGCATAACATGCAAAAATTCAGAAGGTATTGTGATTTTCATAATAATCATATAAGTGTTATTTCGATAGCACAGTATCACATAAAATAATTTGCATGTTTCAATTTTCGCAATGCGTAATCACTCTTTTACAGTCAAATTGATCTGCCATGATAGAAATGTAATCTTAGTGCTAAACATGTTTCTCTCAATAACCTGACAATATTTCACATATTTACAAAAATTAGCGCCAAAAACATGCTAAAAACTTTCTAAACAATACAAGGATAAGGATAAGGATAACTTTATTTGATAACTGTAACACTTGCTGATGTTCACTGCTGATGTCCACTTCTGTCATTCTGTGTTCATTAGTTTCATTATTCATGTTGCCTTTCTTGACGGCTGCAGAATTTTTTTTTATTCAATATTGGAGTGAAACTGAAGTAAACATAATGGTTTCAAATATTTTTGATCTCAAATGCAATAGATAGCAAAGGTAAAAAAACCCAGATTAGTTTGCCTGTGTTTGGTCAGCCCACATTTATGCCGTTTTTATAAATTATGTTAAAATGGTTACAGACTATAATTCACACAACTGGCCCCTGTTGATTTAATTTTGACTACACCTTTTTCATTATTGCCCATCTGTAGTAAGCAACGTTTGATCAAATTTGACATGTAGTGAAGGTTCTTAAGAACACAACAGTGTTTCCTTGAAAGTGCAATCGATATCTGCTACAATGCTGAAATGATCCAGTAACTCCAGGTTTTGAAACAGGTGAAGAATTCATTAGCTGATTCATACTAATAAACTTAATCAAATACATCTGATGTGTGCTGCAGTCCACTTGGTTTTTCACAGAACTTGATAAATTTGGACTGTTGACAGACTTACTCACACAGCTTCACACTATTTAGCCATGGAACTTCTAGAAACTATGACTAATTAGAGTACACCTTAACACACCAATGCTTAACCCGAAATATCAACTAAACTGAACAAAAAGAAAATCCCTATCCAAAGGCCCTGTTTTATTCATAGTAAATATTTCCCATGACCCCATGATGAGTTTCAGGGAACCTCTGATGACACTACAACAGTTGTGCCACCAAGAGAGGAAAAAAGACAGAAAGAAGAAAAAACGAGGTGCATCCATCACAATTTCCCCTCCCCTTGTCCAATGATGGACAGGTGCATGAAGATTGCAATAAATAGTGATTTCAATCAACATGCAACTTGAAAGCACGATGTAGTGAATTTGCTGCTCGCAACTATTTTGAAAGACTACCGTTTCCCCAAATATGATATTGCCAATAAATAAAAGGGAACTTGTTTAATCCACCAAGATTTAGTCAGTCCCTTCAAATTAACAGGATTCTACTGTGTTATGTAATATGACAACCAATTAAAATGCACCATAAGCATTCTATTGAAAATTTCAACTTTCTAGCATCTTAACTCTAGTAGTACTAGGGACCAGCAGTCTACAAAATGCCTATGCCTTAAAAAAAACCCCAAAAAAACTCAGCCAAAGAATGGATCAGAGATAAAAGTCACAGTGCAAACAAAATAGTTTTAGTTTCCCAAAACTCCGAGTAGAGTGTAGCATTAGCATAACACATTACGCTGTATTGATTTGAAAATCACTCTAATTTTGTAAATGAAATTAATAAAAAACAATCTGTCGCCATGTCCTGCCTTTATTGTTTCAGCAGCAGTGAAAACTACACCATTTCCTATAACTTGTAATGGTGATGATAATTATAAATAAAAAAATATATAAAAATAAAATCAACTTTTATTTACCCTGATGGGAATATGCTTTTCAGTGCCATACTATGTTATATATTTCATTCATAAATGAAGTAGTAATGAGGTCATGGTGTCAGAAACAAACACATAATTAAACTCTTGAAGGCAAAATTCTGAACCATAAATATCTGAGAGGAATCACTGCAACTATCTGTGTGACCAAAGGGGGCTGCCGACTGGAAGTAGCTGCTGTGCTCTTCATTTCTTATTATTTCTTCTGTGTTTCTGAGAATTTTGTTGACATGTCATTACATGCAAGTGGCTTTTGATTTCAGAATTAAACTTTTCTTAGCTCTGACTGTACAGTATACAAGATAAATATTTATGGGCCATTTCCCAAGCTAATAAAAACTCACTGAAATGCTTGGGTCATAAATCCATTATTATCTGTGTGAAATTTTTTTCACAAACTTGAACACTTTACAAAGTGGAATTTAAGGATTGGTTTCCTACAATTCAGTTTTGTGATTCTTCATGTCAAGCCCTCTTAAACAAATACAGTCGAGTCCGCTTAACTCCAATTCGCTGGGACCACCCCAATGAGTTGGAGAAATCAGGATTCGACTAACGATTTCCAAGGCGGGTCAACCGTATGCGAGCGAGCCAGCACCCTGGGGAGGTCACGAGGGTAATTCAACAGGGGATGTAACTAAAGATGGCATATTGGGGAAGTATTTTAAATGGGATTATTTCTTTTTCTAAGAAATCGCTCTGAGTAGTAGCTTAATAGATGAACAGGCCGCCGCTTTTTCCACTTGTTCCCGGTTTGTCAAGATCGTAGAAAGCGTGCTAACGGGAACGCCATATTTCTCAGTTCTGACATTCTTCGACATCGCACCTCTGTCGATTTCCTGGAGCATGTTAATATTCGACTCAATGGAAAGAGTCTTGAGGTTTCTCTTTACAGGATTAGAGGAAGCCATTATTTAGAGGACAAATTCAATTTAATTCAAGTTGAAAATGATAAAGATGAGTCAACAGTACGCGAGCGAGCGAGCACACTGGGGAGGTCACAAGGGCAGCCTCTTGTTTATTTACCGTCACAGTGCAATGGGCCAGTGCATTGTATATAGTATACACTGCTGCCGAGATGTTTAATTATCGATCGATTCTTCAGCACTGCCGAGCCCTCCCGCATTCTCTTCCCCCTACTGTCTTATCAGCGGTGGTGTAATACACACGCCCTGCTTATTGTGCTGCGGTTAATGGCACTCGCAGTGTCCAGGTTTATTGCCTCTCTATCCGCGGCACCGTCTTGTTTGTTTTTCAAGCCGTCGGCGTTGTTTAGCACCACGCGGGGAAGACGCCAGGAGGTGATTTTGCCTCTGTGGCAGCGCTGAGCAGTTGGACTAATCAGTAATGGGCATTAATTACTTCGTCTTATGCAAGGATAATTAATAGACGCAAAGAAGGAAAAAAAACTATTATTTCTTTTAATTTCGACTAATAAATAATTGGAGGTATCCGGTTTCGACATACATAGACTCGACTGTAATACAGCTGACTTTTTGCACTCACAACTTCTGATTACTCGCAACAATTTCCACATAAAAAATACCATATTTCAACTTAAAATCATTACTGGTTTTGTCCAAGTGGACCCATTTCTTGCTCTAACCTTTTGACCTCACAATTCAGTTATTTAAGAATGAGGTATGAACTTCATTATGAGACAAAATTCAATGTGTTTCAAATGGTTTACTCAGATATCTTTATTTCAATCTCTAATGTTCCGCTAGAATGAATGAACAATATGCTGCAAAACATTATTCATATGAAATGGCTATGCATGATCCTTGTAATGTTGGATGAAGAAGGCTTTTAGGCCAACAATCTGGTTTTCAGTTTTAAGTATTTAGTCCCATCTGATTTTCAACTGTATGCAACTGTTTTATCATTTTTATTCTATATTTCTCTTGCATGGGTTTGTACATACTGAGATTTATATTTCATGCATCTCCATCTTTTCATTCTAATGATTTCCAGTGATTTCTTTCAAGTTGAAGTCAAATACATGACATGAACCTTTCTGATCTTTAACATAAAAATAAATGCCTGAGGTAGAGTAATCAACAGTCCCCAAAGGAATCTCAAATTCTAGATTGAAGAGACCCAAGGGCTCAAGTGTTTAAACAGTACAGGTCACTCAACATGATAGCATTTTACCCAAAATTTCGGTTCACCCAAACAAAAAGCAAATCCTCATCCAAAGACCCTCTTTATTCATAGTTTACTTCCACTGATAACAAGCTTCACAGAACCTTCAATAACACAACAGCTTTGAGAGAACAAATGGCAAAGAAAGGAACAAAAAGTAGGCCCTGCTGTCGCAATTTTCTCCCTCCTTGTCCAGTGGTGATCAGGAATGTGGAAATTATGGACTGGACTTGAACATATTGTGACAATCAAAGATGATGAAAATGTACGATGATCCTTGACAACATGCAGTTCGAAAGCATAATGTATCTAATTTGATGCTTGCAACTATCATGAGAGACTATTATTTCAAAAACCCCACCTAACCTGCCAAGATTTGACTAGTTCCTTTAATTTCCTGTTAACAGAATGTTGCCATATTATGGGGAAAAAAGTTAACTCACCTACATAGGCAGAACCCTCTACCATATTGGCATCTATAACTTGTCCCTTGCCAGAGACAGAACGTTCATACAAGGCCATTGCAATGCCAAGTGCACAAATCAAGCCACCACCAGCAAAGTCTGCCATAAGGTTAATGGGGGGATAGGGTCGTTCATTCCTTCTCCCAAGCCGTGACAAAACACCTGCAAAAGGAGGGAACAAAAATTGACACAAACAGTCTGCAAGAACTTCTATCAAAATATGATATGAAATCACTGAGAAAGTTAATCACGCCTGTTATTTAAGAATACCGCGTTCATGATGCATGAAAGAACAGTTTCAGTATCTTCATTTCTATTTTATATTACAGTTGTTACTCATTCTATCACTTTTAAGCCTACATCTTTTAGTCAAAAGTCCTGTGTAAGAAAAGTATGACCCATTTAGACAGATGAGCACACTGGATCCTCGATATCAAGTACTAATTAAATCAGTGTGCCTTGCTATTATATAATTTTTACATGCATGGACTCATTATCATTCTATCATTTCATTATCCAGGTAGACCTTGAAGTTAAGTATTCCCCAATAATAATAATTTTTTCTGTGTGTGTGGACAAATTTATTATCAAAGTTCTACTGTAAATGCATGGTACTGCCTTGTTACAAAAGGAATGTAAATATCTGGGTATCTTCTTTACACCTCCTACACATCTCCTTCCTTATGAATAATAGTCTGGTGTTTGGGACATTTCTGACAATAAGAAAAAGTGACAGAATGTACATAATAGTTTTATTTTTCCATTCTCGATATTGTCACAAACCACTGAAAGCGATGATGACACCTGAGAGATTTGCAGTCAATGTTTTTGACAATGTCTTGAATGGAAAATATGGCTATTATGCTTATTATCTACACTCACTACGTTACAAACCTGACATTGCAATGTAATTAATGTCATGACCAGCTTTCAAGGACATAGAACCACTTTGTCCATAGCCTGTCAAGCGCGCATATATCAGTCGCGGATTGGCTGCAGTCAACGCCTCTGGACCAAGTCCAAGCTTTTCCATCACTCCTGTAGCACGGAAATGAAACAAAAAAATAATGAAATATGACTTTTATTTTTCCTTTGGGGAAATTGGTTCACAGTGTCACACAGTGTGTTATATATCTCATTTATAGTACACACACATGTAACAATCCATATTATACATAAAAATACATAGGCCTAATGTTACAAATGAAATACATTATAAAGTCATTGCTGGTCCCTGTGGTACAGTGCTCTGGTCCCCTCTCCCCCCTTCCTCAGCTCTGAAGCCAGGTACTCATTTATACCTGAGTCAAGCTAGGAAAAGGAAGTGAATGTCATTCCCAAGAACACTACAACCTAAAGTGTCTGGCCCACCAGTCGATCACACAAACCTTGGACTTGACAGTCTTAAGTTTCTGAGTTTGAATCACAAACCCTACAGCCACAATGCCTCCCACCCTGTAGGGTTTGAAATGGTTGAAGAAAAAAAGCAAATGAATTATACCTACCCAGGACCTTGGCACAGCAGAGGAATAAGAATTGGTTAGGCCTAGTAGTATACTGTACTAAGAAAGGTGAGGTCAAAAGAAGTATGCTAATAGGACCTGAAGAATGGTTGTGAAATCACAATGTTGGATTACATGAGGTGATACTGAGTGATATGCACTTATATTATAGGCACACAAGAAGAGTAAACAGACAAATTACTTCAGTTCAATCCACTAAAGGACCTTTACATGAACTTTCAATATCATACCACAACACCACCAACCAATGCAAAGTTTGTCATACTTAGCCTTACACTTGTCATCACATATTTTTGTCAAACTTATAATCTAGAAATCTTACCAGGTCGAAATGGTTCAATAAAGACATCAGCTGTCTTACACAATCTTTGCACAGCAGCCACTCCTTCCTTCTTCTTCAAGTTAATGGAAATTGACTGTTTCCCTCTTGCCAATGTATCTATGTTTGGGGCATTCGGCTATATTAAAAAAAACAAAAAAAAAAGCAAGGCTGGACTGAAGAGGCAATGACATCCACACTAGTTTGTACATTTGCTGTGAAACAAAAATACACTGTATAAATTCTAACAGCTATGAACACTAATGTAAATAAATATTTCCAGTATTTGCCGTTAGAAACGCACAGAGGGATTTCAAGACAAACAACCAGTGGCACAAGTCTTCTTATGACAGAATCAGAACCAGGGCATGTACACAACTAAAAATTTTGAAATTTGTGGAAAATTCTTTAATAGAATGTTATTGTTAAAACGTTCTGAACTCCGGTCTCTATGAAAAAAGAAAAAAAAATCAGTTTGACCAGAGCTAGTTCCCTCCTTGATAACACCCCACTTAAACCTTGAACAGTTACATACAGAAATCTACAGTTGAGTATAGAAACTCAAATTCTTCAGGGCCATCTTATATTGTTCGGGTCTGTCACACTTTGAGGAATATGTGACACACTAGAATAGAGAAATAAATTTAAGTCTTATAGGTATGTTGGAGGTAATCATGATTTCAATTTTTGCGTGTTTGAGGTATACTATATTTCCCACACTATATGTGCAGTATCCTAACTCATATCACAGCAAGTTTAACACTCTGCTTACCAGACATTTTGGATGTCCTTGTCTACAGCACCCAGCTCTTTTCATGTCTGATGGATTAAAATGCATGTAATCTCAAATAATTCAGAAACGGGGCCAGCTCTTTGTAAACCAATGGAAGGGAAGCCACTGTTCAAGGTGCAGAAATAAAACGTCATGCCAGCTGACAAACTCAGCAGTTATTTTGGCAAAAAAAAACTGTTAACGGTTTTATGATTTTAATGGTGGGCCAGTTCAAAGTACCCTTTCAAAATTAAATTATTGTCAAAAGTTGTAGTGGAGGGGTTGTATCTGAAATCTGATGAATGTTGAAGTTCATAAGCAAACTGTTCAAAAATACTGGATAAGACACACCTCCTGTGAAAAAAAAAAAGATAACTAAATAACTCTGTCAAACTCTTACCCTGTCTATCCTGATCACTCTTGCACCAAAATCTGCCAGCACCATACCGCAATAAGGTCCGGGCGCAAGGCCAGCCATTTCAATCACTTTTATACCCCGAAGAGCCATATTATCTGTAAGTAATTGTTTCAATAAAGAAATAAAGACTTGCTCTTCAAAACATCCTAAATTACAATGGAATAACTGATTGCAGCTAGACCCATCCAGACTTAGTAAATTTTCTTGTTATTGTTAAGTTTATTTCATACCACATTTGTGTACGTTTACAATCTACACATGCCCAACATCATACAAAGGATGTCAGTAGGGCATAACATCACATTAGGTCTCATATGTCACACTTCACTCCTCTGTTGTCCAATGTTATGTTCATGTAGCTTACTATACAAAATAAATTAAAAAAAGGGTTTGCTCCTTTCAGTGACCGTTGAAAAAAAGAACCTCAGTTTTACCACAATGAGAAATCTTCCCACTGACAGTGGTTAAGTAATAAAACTTGATCAACACAGAGTAAAAAAAAAAAAATGATGTTACACTTGGATCTCCGTTAGTGACAGGGGTAGCTCATTTTGCTTTCCATCAACTTGGCGCTGATCTTGTATGTGCATACAAATATTGAATACATTTGTTGTATTTTCCATTATCAATGAAAGAGCTGTGGCAAATAGATCAGCGCTAATTTAATAGGAGAAAATTTTCCATTCTATTTTTGCTGGTCTGAACATTTGACATGAGAATGGGGTTAAGCATCTTGTACTGTCAACAATTTTTGTTAGCATTTGATTGGCAATCTGTATGATGCTGCATTATCTCCTATGTTGCTGAGTGATATTCTAACAAAAACATGTGACTGAATGTAACCATGGGGTTATTGCAGTGACAGATTGTTGAAAAACTGCACATGACTGCCATAAAGGTGCTATATATCGCACATCTGTATGCATTAGGGCAACATGATTTGACTAAACTTTGCATATAAGGTAGAAATAGATCCTGACTGAGATATAAAGTAATTGTTGCAGGGGCTGATGATTACTTAAAAAAACTGGAAGTAAACATAAATGGGTAGGTATTTTTTGTAATATGACATAAATATTTCAAAAAGGGTTTTCTTCCCAGACCAACAGGTCTAATGGTTTAGGTATCCATCATTCTAACTCCATACCCATCTTTCTAATTCTATCATTTTCTTTCAGCATCCCTCTCAAGCTTCAAATATATCACTGCAACTATTATTACACAATTCTATTTTATCTGAAGGAAAGCAGTTTCATGAAACATATATTAATTCAGATCATCAAGCTTCTAATCCTGTGACAGTCTATACTTTCACAAGTAATGAGGGAATTTCCAAATATTCCATTAATTTATAGTATGCATGTTACATAAACATATAAAAGAAGCCTCAATAATGTATTACATTCATCAGGACAAATGCATTAATGATTGGGCATTACTTGGTCTGAGAGCTATTTCAGCACAAAAAATACATTCTATGAACAAGTAATGAGCTGGTAGGAAGCAAATGTGTGTGTGTTACATAAAGACCAACATGAAATTTTGCAGAATTCATACACTTAAATGAAGTGAATAACTTCAAATTGATTTCAATGCTGTATTGGCACATGCGTAGGACTTTATTCTTACATGTGAGATCAGAATATAAAATGATACCTGAAGCTTGCAACACAAAAGTCTGTATATTATGTAAACACCAGAATTACAATATGCTCTGGTTTAATGTTGTGATCATACTGAAACTATGTGGAGTATCAGCATTTGTAACAAACCCTTGCTCACACAAGCCATATGAATGAACTGGTTTAGGCTGAAGCATGACATGCGAGAGTCTGCATGTTACAAAATCACAAACTCTACTCCTTCCCTACCTTTGAGTACTATAAAAATTAGTTCGAAACTGCGAATGGTATCAGCATCTGTTGCATGAGAGTATATGTTCACAGAAGAAATAAGAGTGTCTATTCATAAACACAAAATCTGTATGTTACATAACTACACCTCTATGTTACATGAACATCAAATCTGCATGTTGCCTAAACACCAAAACAGAAGAACTACAATTTCCATACGCTTATCTGCTGGAATCATTCTGAAACTGTTATTTACCCCCATGTTATATGTTGGAAAACTCTACACCTACAAAAGACACATTTTGTGGGCACTAGTTCCTTTATAGGCTTCTATGACAAAAAAATTGCATAAAATTTCAATAAAATCTGCAGCTATGCACCAAATCATAAGCAATACAATTTCTCAGTTTACTGTAAAAATAAATTAAAAAATAAAAAGGCTACAGTCTCAAAATGAACATTAGAATGTGCAGTACTTGTTATTGGGTAATCCAATCCTGCATAGCAAATGACTGTGTTACATAAACACATAGCTGCCATTTTCCTCAACACTGAAATATGAACACCTGCTCGTGGTTAATAGTGAAACAGAGAGAGAGAGAGAGGGGGGGAGAGAGGGGGAGAGAGAGGGAGAGAGAGAAAGAGAGAGAGAGAGAGAAAAAGAAAGAGAAAGACAGAGGCAGAGAGAAAGAGAAAGAGAGAGAGAAAGAGAGAGAGAGAAAGAGAGAGAGAGATTGATTGATTGATTGATTGATTGATTGATTGATTGATTGATTGATTGATTAAACTTTATTTGGTAACGGAGCAATATAGGCACTATGGCCTGTTTACATTTTGGCCATTAAAAAAAATAAAAAAGTACAGGAATACAAAAAGACCCAAAAAAAAGAAAGAAAGAAAAAAAAACCAATATTAGTAACTGAAGATATTCAAGCATACAGATCTAATAAGAGAGAAAAGAAAGGAAACAAAAATATTCACTCACCCATCTATCCACCCACTCAACCACCAATCAGTTCACTGACTGACAGACTCACTGGCTGACTCACTCACTCACGCACTCACTCATTCACACTCGCATGTACGAACCCACTCACGCTCAGAGTGCTCATATTATAAACAAGTCAACGTGAAGTGCAGCAGCTGGGCTACGCCTGTTTCCCTAATACTGGGTCTCCATATAGCCGGCAAGAGCATTTTTTAAATCTGATAAATCATGCATTTGGCGCAAGAAAGAGAGAGAAAGAGAGAAAGAGGGAGAAAGAGAGAAAAAGAGAGAGAGAGAGAGGGAGAGAGAGAAAGAGAGGGAGAGAGAGAAAGAAAGAGAGAAGAGAGAGAGAAAGAGAAGAGAGAGAGAGACAGAGAGAGAGGGAGAGAGAGAGAGGGAGAGAAAGAAAGAGAGAGAGAGAAAAAGAAAGAAAGAAAGAAAGAAAGAAAGAAAGAAAGAAAGAAAGAAAGAAAGAAAGAAGGGGTGGGGGACAATAGGATTCTGACACTCAATGGTGGCACATGGTGATAGTTTTGGCAGGGGACGNAGGTATGCCCTTTCAAGTAAAGGAACTTGATCACAGAGCGATACTCAACGGCCTCCATAGCTGACGCTTAGCAGACAACAAGTAATAGTTTCCTGTGCATGGTTTCATTTGAGGCGCTGAACGNGAAGGAATCCCAACTGTGTGCTACTATCATATATCTATAAAACTAGCTTATTAATTGCTAAGATGTGCAAGATTATGTCCAGAACCCACTTCTAAATAGTAAATATTCACAAATAAAACATATTTTGACATATTAAATGGAATTAAAGAACATGAAACTTACGAACTCGACTGCTCTGCTGACCCATCCACGAGCTGAGTTGATCTTTACTTGCGGTTCGATTAATCGACTCAGTGAGTTCGGCTTGAGTCAAAAAGATCGCGTTTTGCTCCGATCTTTTTGAGTTGCTTTAATCAAGCCACATGCTCAGCGCGAAGTTACAGCAGCAGTGTCACACCTCCTACAATCTAATTAGATCTGGAGATTGTTTATTGTTAAGGAAGGGAAAATCGGTTAGCAGTGACAGCAGGAATGGGCTGGAAGTAGAAGGATCGTGACTTAATGTTAAAGTTTGGTTTGGTACACCATCGATGCTAATTGAGTAACAAAGGGCTCTGATTTGTGAGATGCTATGTGTGTGTGAATGTGTGTACGTTTGTGTATGTGTTTATATGAATGTGAACAAATAATAAGAGATGAGATTCACTTACTGAAGAAGAGTGATAGGTGCTATCCTAGACTGCTCTTTCTAATAAAATGAAACAATAAATGAATGACTGAAAGAAAACAAAAAACCCTGAACTAAAAATGAAACAGTCCCCAAAAGTCAAAAGAAGGCCCGAAGAAAAACAATACCGCACTATTTGTACGCATACTAATGTTTTTTGTTTTATTTGGAGGAGGGGGTGGGGGTGAGGGGAAGGAGGGCAAAATAAGAACTATGAAACTAAGGGAGGGAGGGAGGGCGGTAGCGGTAGTGGCAGAGAATAGAGGAGCACATGAGAATGTTGAGACTAGAAAGACCCATCCACGAGAAAGGTAATTTATGATGATACTGTATAAACAGATCGCTAGTGCAACTGTGAGCCGCTATACTTGATATATAGTCGATCTTATGGCTGCATTACCAGCCTTTACCCCAGACTTTCTTTCCCTCCCATACCGAAAAAGCTCGAGTTTTAAAGATCCTTATGATCCAGGCCACCTAAAGATCGAGCCGAGTCGATTTTTCAAAATGAGGGATCAGCCCACCACTACTTGGCAGGCATTTTTTTTATCGGGTCAGGTCAACTTGGGTAGTTCAAGCAGATTTAAAAGCTGCTAACTACAAACTAAAAGAAGAAAAACTGGAACCAAAAACAGTATCCCTGTTGATGTGTTGCGTGTGAGCATTTGAAGTGTGCTCCACAGAATATAATCTATCTTTCAATTAGAAAGTATGCAAATCGTCCTAGGGTCAGAGATATAGCACCCATGTACTAATGGTTATACCACCGGAAAGATTTCCGCAGGCAACAACCCCCGAAATAAGAATATACTAAAGAGGGATTATTTTGATGGGACAGGATGAATTTCATTTGGATGATTTACCCCAAACCCTACCCCTAACCCTAACTAACCCTAAACCCTACCCTTACCCCTAACCCTAACGGGTTGTTGCCTGCAGAAATCTTGCCATACCACCCATGTGCTAATGGTCTACCACAGTGGTGACTACCCATGTGCTAATGGTTTACCACAGTGATACCTACTCTTGTAATTTAAATAAATAACAGTCCGCCTACAACTTTAAATGACAATGCAGGCATCAGCTTGTTTGATAGACAGACCTCAGCCACTCTCACGGCACAATGGACTACACACTCACAGCAACTCCATAATTCTTATCTGAATTTATGGTGCATACAACACTATCGCAACAGCTTTATTGAGTTCGTCATATGAAGGCGCATGCCTGCGACAAATCTAGTCTAGTCTAGATCTTGCAACATTTACCTCGTTCGCTGATTTCAACTGTTCAACGAGAGGGTTTAGGTAGATACAGTGCTGCAATGTTGCATTGACAGGACTTCGACCCTTGACCCAAAACAAAACATGTAATCAATTTTGGGTACATAGACCTTATGTTTAAATTTTTTCTTGACAAAGTGTTTTCATAATTGCCAGATGGCATTTCTCTATGACCGTTATAAAGCATCAGCGAACACATGGACCTCTTTCATTACACCACTAAGCGGAAAGCGCCAGTGGAAAATAAAATTTGTAATATAGCAGCGTTTGATATAATCATGAATATATCATGTGGATGTAATCATGTCATGTAAATCATCACCACAACCTAGCAATTCAACAGAAAAAAACCTGACCAAGTTCAATGCATCCCAAGCGTAATATCAATAGTTCAACACTACCAAATTTACTGACTAAACATGAACATGGGGGTTAACCGAAAGCTTTGTTAAAAATAGCCATCTGTTATCACGCTGTCGTTTACATTGTACCGAATTCTTTGTAGTTTTAGGGCAGTACCGTTATAAGTGTACTATAGACGGAATTACCGCCATTCAACTGTAATGGCTCTTCCTGTGGACAGTGAGGTACACGAATTGAAACTTGGGAACAGCTTTGATCCACACTCGAAAGTGGGATTTCACACCATACGTTGTAAGTCTACAAGTAACGAGGAAGACAAAACGAAACGCGGCCTTCTCGCATGACAGCACTGATTTGATAACTAGTCTAATACTAAATGAACTATATCATAGCTTGATACACCAGCACTTGTTTTACTTTAATCTTTTAGACGAGAGAATTTGTTTAGGCTAGCTTTGAAGTCTACTGTCTAGTTGTTCATGAGAGAGACAGAGATAGCGTTTTTTTAAAAAATGTTTTTGTGATATACAGAGGGCTTACTTTAACTGTTTAATGAAATGGAGAAGGCGTTTATGTAGGGGCATTAGGGGTAGGAACCTTGTTTGATGGGCAGTAGGATTAGGGACCATGTCTCAATGCCTAGGCCCTAGGGGTAGGGTCTGGGACCCAGTCTCAAATGGGCATTAATTAGACTTAGAATCAGGGTTAGTGATCCAATCTCAATGAATGGGCATTAGACTTAGAATCAGGGTTAGTGAATTCGACCTACATTACTGCCATTAACAGTAAACTTCTTCTTTAGCAGTAGTGATGTAAAGGAAAGTCCTTAACTTATTCCTAATCCTAACCCAGACTAAACTAAAACCCATCAAAAAGTGTCCCTGATGTTAATGTCAATTTGACAAAACTTTGAAAACTTGAAACTATATTAATTTAGCTATATTAGACATCTTATGAAAGAGGAGTAGAAAGCTAACAGATGAAAGAAAAATCCGGGGCATGAGACATTTGTGACAGAAGATCAGATATAATCAGTCAAAAGTTATCTAGACCCTTATATAGGCCTTATATATTATTATCAAATGTATAATTTTTTAAAGAAATTTTCAGACAATGTCAGAATTCATGATGCTCAAAACTGTACTTGTTCTAGCTTGGATTCATCTCAAACCAACTGTTTCTTCCAAAGCAAGGGGCATATATGTATATAAATTTGACATCCCCTTCCCCCCATCCCTACCCACCCATGTTAAATTCTATCATAAAAAAGTAATGTAGAAACAAAATATTTATCACTTGCAGTACACACATAGATCTAGACCAGAATGGTAATTTGAAAGCACCACGAAGTGCCTGAATTAAGTTAGATTAGTTGATGTGAACTGAATTATTTTACCTTTTTTTTATTTTGCAGATGACTTCAAACCAGCTTCAGTAGACACCTGTAAAGAGGCATGTGTAGAAGTTGGTGAAGGGAATCAGGTCACTGTCACAGTCCCTCATGTTGAGGTACACATTTCCATCCCTTCCTTTCATTTCAAATATGCCAGTGGCATTTGTCTCTTTTGTAATATTGCACAAACAATTGAATAATTTATGTATTATTTGGTGCAACTCTTAGAATGTGCTAAATGGTCAACAGACTGAAATGAAATGTGGGGAATATGGGATCCCGAGAGGAGGTATCATCAAATCAGTTTAATATCAGAAAGAACACACTGTGATTTCTAACCTTAAAAAAAAAGTCAGTCTTTTGTTTTGGTTGTATGAATATAAATTTTATGTGACAGAGCACACTGATTAAAAGTGATATGTCAGTAATATTATCTGAAAAGATTCTTCTTTCACATTATAATTACTGTAATGAATTGAAAGTGAATTGAACTGGATGCAGTAGTTAAGAGATTAATAAATATTAGCCAGACTGATAATAGGAAGGAAAACTTTTCATATAGTTTGATCTGTGTTCATGTGTGCAAGCATTTATTTACTTGCTTATGTGAGTGTGCTAGAAGGACAATCTTTGAATAAATTGTTTCATTATTTTATGCACACTTACCTCCAATTTGTAACCGTATATTTCACTGCATTGTCAGAATGAGTGGTCAAGAAGTGCAGGAACTGAATGGAGTGTTTCATTGCACCATATGTCATTATCTTATGTTCCTTTGTTTTCAAAAGGGAGGAAACTGGGTCCAATCATACATTTCTTTGTAATGATTCAGTGTTGATACACTTTATATTAGATTCATTATTAGGAGCTGTATATTTTCCTCTTTATTTCTAACATTTCAGGGATCAGGTGTTAGTCATACTGTATTTAAAGGAAACAAGCAGCCATTGATGAAAGAGTGTGTTTTGGTGATTGATCACAACACTGGAACGTACACACTTGAAAAGCTAACCAGCAAAATCACTGTCAAAAAAACAAGGTGAGGATTAAAATTGCACATCCCGATCGCTGATTCAGACTGGTAATCATATTATGTCTAGCCAATGGTTTCTGCTATAGAATATATGTGTTTTTATTCTATTAGGATGTATGTATATTACTAGCTATGCTTTTAACTGATTGTGAGCATTCTTGTTTTATTCATTGAAAGAAGCATGCTCTGCTGTTTTTGTCACTATAGGGCAGTCCTCAGCTTAATGTTCTTGTGGAAAAAGATGATGGGTTGGTCAACAAATTGATCATTGACACACGAGCAAAATAAAAATATGAGAATTTGTCTAGGCCTAAGTTAATGCCCTGTGTTACATCATGTTTTTGAAAACTGATGGCAATCAGAACTCTTCCATCTAATGACACAGCTAATCCTTAATGAAGCACTTGGTGGGAGAGTCTCAAGAAATTGCTGGTAGGGGTAAAAATGTACATGTGTGTCATGCATGGCAAAAGGATTAAGACTTGAAGACATGTTTTAAATCAAGTCTTCTACCTACACAACAATGAAAGGTTGCTGTTGTTAATTTGTAATTTGTTCACATAAGCTCGATATACTTGTTTGTACGATATTCTTGTTAGCAGAATTGCAGTGTGTGTTGTTTGTACTATGTCATTTTCATTATGAATGAATACTGAGGTCCATATTAGATAGATTCACGTTTCAGTAAAGCTTCAGTATACAGTGTTATAGTTTTGAAACACCCTTTTGTATGCAATAACAATAAAACACCCTTTTTTATTGCAATAGCAAATAGCGTGTGCTTAACGATAAATATTAGAACTACAGGTAACTTAAGATATAAGCTGAACCTACTTTTCTTCATCCAGGCTAGATGGCAGCAGTAAGGCTATGCAGCATATCACGGGGAGAGTGACACCTGTTGACAAGAAGACAAAATCCTCCAAGGCAAAATCTAGGCAGAAAAGTTCACCTCACGTCGACAGTCTTTCAGTCACCCCAACTCAGACTGAAGCATCAAAATGTAAGCTTTGATATTAGGAACATATTTTGAACATTTTTTGATTAACATGCTGTTTGTCTTGTAGTTGTTATATGGAGCTTGTGAGATAAATGAATCACATGGTGACTGCTGAACTTTTGATGTCAAGATGGGATGCACTTTTTAACTTTGGAGCATAATATGTGTGAAAGTAGTTAATGTTAAACATAGTTAGTAGTACACATAGTAGTACATGTCAGCTACTGAGCTAAGGGACAGTCCTTTCTGGATGACCAACAAATGACATTTTTCTGCAACTACCAGAAATACAAATGCTATGCAAAGATTAGAAATAGCAATCCTGAAAATGTCAGTAGAGGATGGGTAATTCTAAAGCTGATCATAAGCTAACAGTTTAATTTGCATTGTCAGGGACATCTGAGAAAAAAGAATCATAATTGCTTCAGGATGTTTATGCTGTTCACTTTGATGTTTATTTTTTTTTATCTTGTTGATTCTGTTCTATTTCATATCAGTCTTTGCATATTTGCTCACAGATTGTGTCTAAATATAATGCTCAGTATATTTTCAAATACCAGTTAGTTAAGTTGTTTTGCATGAATTAGTGTTTTGGTTCATTTTGGTAGATGAATATTTGTGCATGGACTGGGTATAGATATGATGTATTCTTTTTCTTTCAGATAGCAATTGTTTTATATGAGGCAGTGTTGTGGTTCATATTACTTAGAGAAGAATATTTGCACACAGATTGTGTATAAATATGATGCACAGTTGTTGTTTTTTTTCCTCAGCTAGCAGTTAAATAACTAGTTTTACATTCAGTATTTACAAACACTGCCCATAAGACTTAACCCTAGATTGACATCTGATTTACTTCTTTGATCTGTCCTCACAAGGTGATGATGATATACTTGTTGGTGAGATCACAGACAGCTCTGAGGAGGAGGATGAACCCGAGAGAACAGTTCAGACATCTCAGAAAAAAGGTGAGTATATTTACCTTGTTTATGTTTTGTGAGACTTTGCCAAAACCTGAGTTATTTTGTTCATAACATCATGACAGAATTCTAGAGCCTCATTTTACCATAATCTGACAATGTAAAACTCATATTACAACCATGAACTGAGTGTGCTTTAAAACTTTTTTATGCACTGACTATATTAACAATATTCATGAACAAGATAAGACTGCTGACAGCTGACTGACCAGCTTAACCAGAACCAGGCTACTGGCCACTATATTTAGCTTTGAGATGTTGTGTCATTACTGTGCTATGTAAATAAGTCAAGTCTTAACCCATTTTTCAACAAGGGTACCATGTTGTTTATGAGATCAAGGCTGATAATGGCATGTTAGAAATTTTGAAATGCACCATATTTCCCCACTGAAATGACTTAAATTAGACTTAGATCATTTTTGAGTAAGGGTACTATGTTGATTATGAAATCAAGATAGATGGTGACGTGCTGAAAATATTAAAATGTGTCAATATTTCTCACTTTAGTCATCCAAGTAAAAACGTAATGTCAGTGCACACTGCATTTGCTATCCGATTTTACAGTGAATAATTTATAAATGTGTACCAACTATGAGAAGTAGAAAGGCTAGTTACGCACAGAGTACCATAAATATATGGATTTCATTAATATAAATTTAAATTTTGGAAATTCATGATTTTAACTGTGTGTATACAATTTTATAAGGTTGTGTTACTTTTTCAAAGTGAACTGTCAGCAGACTTACTGATCCAGCAGAAGGAACAATAAGCAAGACATATAGTATTATATAAATTTTCACATCTAAGAATTAGGCAGTATTATATTTGACTTGTTAATGAAATGCTCAGATTTACTATCAAAGTGTCTGATAACAGTTATAGAAATGAATGTGGCCATTAAGTACAAATTATGGCCATCACAGACATGACATTTGTGTCATGATTGTCGAAATGTGTTTGAATTAGTTTTGATGATCAGGTAGTTTAAATATCCAAGTGGTAGTTTAGATGGTTCAGTGCATTCATTCTCATTTAATCTTCTGTCATCAGGTTCGGTGCAGTCTTCTAACCAGATGAGAAAGTTTGGTGTTTTGGATGATGATCTGGCGCTCAGTGAATCTGACAGTGACAGTGACTGAACTGAACATCTGGAATTCCGGAAGGAGAACCTCTGTGTGTTTGAAAGAGAGAAAGATTAAAGGAGAAAGATAGAATTTTTGAGAGTATTTTTTTTGCCTTTTCTTGTTGTGCCGCTTTAGAGATAGAGAGACAGTTATTTTATCTGAGGCCACATCCATGACAAGTTTTCTCCATGGTTTAACTCCCTGTCCATCTCTTGGAGAGTTGTCTGCTGCAACGCAGTGTTGCCAGGTTTGTTCTTAAGGTGTCAAACTTGGCTAGCCAGATTTGGCTACTTTTCAGGTTCCTTGGTGCTCTTTTTTACATTGTGGCTGTAGTTGTGTTTTGGTTGATGTAAAAAGGTGTAATTTTCAATGAAAATCTGGGCCAAGAGGACTTTTGTGGGCACACTTCGAGACTGTTTTACTTTTATGTCAATTCTTACTTTTAAGAAGTTGCCTAATTTTTTAAGGTTTTGATGGTAAACTTCTGGCACCATTTCAAGTTTGGTTTGGCTCCTTCATGAACTCTAACCTGGCAACACTATGGCAAAAAATTCAGTGAAGAGACTGCCTGTGATGATGTATAAAGGCATATTCCACATGACCTAATGAGAATAATTATATGGCCTTAAAAATTAGCACAGATAATCTGTACAATGCATTTTCACTCGGATTTGTTATTTTGGAACATTCAAGTGGACATGTGATGAGAGGTAGCCAGTATGCCATGTATTCCAACTGTAGTTTCATTTAAATGGTAGCACACAGGACAAGGTCTGTGAAACAAGAAAGCAGTTTCATGAATCATATGATCCTACAGGTCAGACTACTTTTAAATAATCATTTGATCTTACAGATCAGACAAGTAATTAATTCCAAAGTTTGCAGCTAAGAAGGGTTTGTGATTTATCTGGTGATTTTAACTGATTCCAGAGATTGCACGGAGGTTGATTGACCAGTCTGTTCATGTTTAATGCTGTATTTTTCATTACTGCTAATGTCAGTGTATTATGCTGATGCTTTGCTTCAACACTCCTGTAAGTACCTTTGTAGGGGGGACAAATCATTTACAGGAGTGTTGCAGTAAGCTGTCAGTGTAAATGGGAGATGGACAAGTTTGTTTTCTCAGGATTCATGTAGTATGAAGAAGATGACACCTTCCTCTATTCAACATTCTGTTGTTTTTAATTGATTTTATGAATCCATGTTGTAAATTCAAGATGTCAGTGTTCAGGAAAGTTTTGGTATTTTTCTGTCATAAAATGTCCGGGCCTCATGAGTATTTTGTTTTCAACAAAACTGTGAGGAATTTTGCAGTGAAATACTATGGACCTCATTTACTTTGACACAGGAAGGGGAAAACATTTGGTCACGGTAAAAGAGTATTGTGCTAACTGAGGTTAAAACAAGAGAAATGTGGTGTGTGTTTAATAAGATGGTTGAGAAATTAGAGTGTCAGCCATTGTGCTCATGTAGCAAAAACTGCCTTAAATACATATTTTCATGAACAACCATGTGTGGAGGTATGCAAAGCACATACAAATACTTGAAATGTACAGGAATATGCCTGGGAATTTTATTGGCAATGTTGCAAAGTGAAGCAACATTGAGGACCTGGAAATAAGCTTCAAGGATGCTTATGTCTCAGTATGTCCTTATCCACCTGCAATCAGACTTTCTCATTTGGCCATCATGATTTTATTTGAAATTATACTTTGGTTACTCTTAGATTTTCCAAAATGCCTTCGCATAAACTTAATAGGATTCTATACATTTAAACAATCATGCCTATCTTTATTCAGAATGAACATGTTTAGTATGAAGGCTGGAATGTAATGCTATATGAAGTAGAGCCAGGTTGAGCACTGCACTTGCAAATGGAAGGAGAATCTCAGGTTGTTATGCCACATGTGACAGAGATTGATGTTTAAGCAAAGTATACTATATATATGCATTCCTGAAACATACTTTTGAATGAACCATTAGATTGATCTTGTGTGTAAATAGATAGAAGAATGCATGTACAGAAACTGTAACTCTTATACTTCCCATGGTGGAATAATGCAGTCAGTTTTAATATGTACATGACGAGTTTAACCACTGTCTTTGTATGTGTATCATGTATGTTTGGGTGGGTGAAGCATGAAGGATACTTTGAGTATCTCAAGGAATAGAGGGATTTGGCTTATGCAGTCACTGACGTCACAAATTCTCCATGAGAAACCAGTAAAATATTTTTTGTCTCATTATGATCATGTTCATGCATGGAGATACATGACTCATAAACATTCTAGTCTTTGTATAAAACTACATGTATTTATAAAGGGATATTGGTGCAGTTTTTCCAAATCTTTTGTGCACCTATAGACTCAGCAGCTTATAGTCTGCAGTCTCATGTGTTTACCCTGTTTGGCTTTATGTGCCATAAAGTAAGACTGAAGTTAGATTTATATAAACTATAGCATTGATGAAAGTAGCAAACCTTGTATGTCACCAAGATCAGATATTCCAGGGAGAGGAATAACCTTGTAGTTGTTGCTTATTTGAAAGTTATTTTACATCCACAAAATCACTGGTGAGCAGTGCAAACTGTGTATGTTGCCAAGATCAAATTTTACTAGGGAGAGGAAAAAAATAATTTTATTCTGTAGTTATTTGTTTTATAGCCACCAAATGGAGATCAAAGCAATTAGAATTCTTAACGAAACAAACTTATCTATGCTCTTGATCAGTAATGTAGCTCAGTTATGTAATTTGGCCCACATGGCATGCACAGCTGGAAAGTACAAAGACCAGCACAGTTTCCAGAGTATCCAGACTTCCACAGTTTTGTTTTTCACCCCCAGAGTTGACCAATTTGATTTCGTGACAAATTGAAAGAAATTTAAACACAAAGCAGCCCACAGAGTGAAAAAATCAACAAAAACATTAATCTCCATGAGTGATGTCAGTACCATAGATCCCCTAGGTCTCCATATGAACCACATTGTTTTCTCCAGCATGTTTGTGGCAGCTGTGTTTATTGTTTGTATGTTACTACATGCTAATTGCTGTTTCTTGAAGTATACATCTCCTGCTATGATGATTTCATGACACTTAGTAAATAGCTATAAGTGCCTCTATAGATTTTTATGTTCCTTAGATCAGTCTGAGCAAGCACATTCAGGCTGTTCCTGTCAAGAAACTCTGCTTCAGTGCAAAGCTGGGAATCAGCCCATCATTGGTTTAGCACTGATCTAACACCTTAGTGACCAGCTGCACTTTCACAACCTCAGTCTCAGGACCATGGCTGAGCCTATGAGCTCATCCTCGATCAGTCACTGTGTGTTGATTATAATTTTTCTGACCACTTTTGTCCAATTCAAACTGTAAACAGAAACTGAAAGCGTTCTCTTCTGCTCAGAAGAAAGTAAAAAAACCTGGATTAGACTTAAGATTACAAAATGGAACATTTATATGGACCCTCAAATATGAGAATTCTTGTTGCTGTTGCTGGGTCATTGAGTCATTACCTTTGGAGTCAAGTATACCTGTTGTTGGTCACTGAGGTGGTTAATGATTTCATTTGGTCATGCTGTAAGGAGTGCAGCAATAGCCAGGGAAAGTGATAGTAGTGCCAAAGTAAATTGTTTTTCGTTTGACTGTAGTTAGAGCATGGCATGGATGAATGACACTTTCCAAAAAAATATAACAACAAAAATATAAATGAATATGTTTGGATATTTCACGCCCAATTCTGACAAGGATGCTTGCTTCTAGGTATAAATGTCTGAACATGTGTGAAAGTCTTGTTTGAGGTTGACATTATGATAGTGTATAAAATTTACATGTCTTTCATTGTTATGGTGAAGGCTCAATAAAAACGTTATCACTACTCATATTATGAATGTTCACTTCATTCTTCATATATTTTGAGTGACCTACCCAAACAGTGAGTGCCAAAACATGTTCTTAAACGTGTTATCGTTATTCTTCATCAGAAATTGTATAAATACCTTTGGCAAGCTGTGGAAGGAAAGTATAGTAAAACGTTACCTTTTAGCATAGGCTAAAATAATAGTCATCACTGAGACAGAAAACATAGTTTTCAGTGTTAAGGTAACATTTGAGATTTGCAATTGAGATGACCTCTAGCATACAGATTATTTGATTATTCACTGTGAATGGTTGTGTAAAAATACCGTCTCGATTCAGAATACGCTCAGCTTTCAGTTTTTGTTGAGAAACATTCCTGTGTCAAATGCAACCAGTTAAAATAATGACCAGTTTGGAAAACTCTCACTGATTATCTTGAAAGTTAAAGCCTATTGTCAGTGGCAGGTGGTAGCATCCATACGTAACTATGGTCCACAACCTATTGAGGAGATGGGATTTTTGATTTACTGAAGAAATTGATGAAGAGGCCAAAACTGTGATATACAAATGACAATAATAATAGGCCACTCATATGAATCCACATTATTATTGTTACCCTAGCAGGCTAGACTACTCAAAAACTTCTTCAGCTCCCAAATATGAATATAGTAGTGCTGTCTTCATAAAGGTATTGATCACTAGAATTCTGACAATATCTTTCAGCTGTGTACTCATATCACAGATGACCTGAAAGATCTGTTTGCAGCTGAGATAACTAAGCCAAAAATACCAGGCATGATGTATTGCAAGCCTTCTAGAAAATAAGTTAGATGGTTAAGGGCCGATGAAATGTAAGTTTTGGCCTCAGGTTTATGTGTTGTAAGATACGCCTTATCATTCCTTAGAATTATTAATCAAGAATCAATTATAAGTTGTGTGAGACCTCAAAACTAAATATGCTGGATTTGAATGCTGCATTAACTAAGTACCATACTGACCGACAAATAAACAGATAAGTGAACACTATCACATATTAAAAAATACACACATTACAATCCTGAAAACAGTTTCTTTTATTTTTGTTGTTATAAACAATCTGACAAATAATTTATAACGTCATTCACTGATGAAAGAGTTACTGCTTATCAACAATTGAAAATCATATGTATTTATGAAAGAATTAGCATACAGCATGAAAAAAAGAACTATAACCAAGTAATTACACTCAGAAAGAAAAAGTACACAAAACACCTGATATTTACAAAACTAATGTGTCAGGAATTGCTTTTGGTCTAAAATTGCATAGGAAGCTCTAAGGAGACATGTAAGATCCATTTACCACAAGGATTAGTATGTACTGAACATAATATGCGGTGTGAAATTAGAAGTGGGTAATCAATTGCAAGTATTCATTTCAATAAATCAGTCCAAAGCCACTGTGAACATGGATGTTTCACTTAAGATCTTGATTTCCTAATCCTCACGTTTCTTTGTATTCAAGCTCCAACAAAAATACAAGTGAGCAAAGGATAATGCAAATTCTACAGGATCACCTTATCTTATTTGAGTCTGCTGAATTTTAAGGAATATGTAACAACTGGTATAGAGAGCTATATTCAGGTGTAAAAGGTTTTTGTGAAAGGAACCATGACTATGATTTACATGTGTTCGGAGTATTCATGCTCCATTACGTATTGGCAACTTCACCAACAGCCCTTGACATTTCAGATTTAAAAGTGATTTCCATGCACAGGCTATAATCTCAGTAATATTCTTCTGGGTCACAGGATATATGGGTAGGCAGTTAGGGAGGATCCTATATAATGGAACCATGGGTGAAAAAGCTAAATCCCACACGGTTTTATATATTACACTTGACACAAACAAATTTGGTTTCTATCTATTCATTCTGTTTTTTCTTCATTCATTGCCAAACCCATGATATTGATTGTGGTGTCAAACAACCAAGTGTCAAAGATGGGTGTCAGCTTTTTATCTATGACATGTTTGGAAAAGAAACACCTGTTTCTACATCACTCCATGAAATGATATGTTCAGCACAGCACTACTGAAAATGAAAGTTCCCACATATCTGCATAACTGTTATGATTATAAGTTTATCCTGTGCAGCGAGGATTTTCAGAAATTGCTGATGCTGCCTATAATCCATATTGATATGTAATGCTTTAATCCACAAAAGTGAAGTCTAGGGAGAAAAGCAGTCACATAAAGTAAAATATGGTGTGGCAACCACCCGTGCATCATGACTGCCATTCCAGTTTATGTCAGTTTCTCACATTTTTTAACACTATAAGTCATCTATTATGCCCGTGTATTCTGCTGCACCCAGTGACTCTAGCAGTATAAACATGATGTGTCACTATGTTATCATAATTAGCTAGGCTGATGAGCTTTTTTGACCATCACATCATGACCACTGTCTACTGTGATGATGATGCTGAAGTCCCAAATAGTATTAAAACATAAGGAGACACACTGTATAAGGCGATGGTCAATTGACTGGTCTGAAATTTCAAAATCTTTGGGGCCTAACATCCTTGACCTAAGACTAAAATTACTTTATTTCCAGTCTGACATTCCATTGCCTTTTAAAATGCTAAATGGCAGCCTGAAGCCTGTCTCCAAAGTAAATTAATTTGAAAACCAGAAGTGAAAGGTTTGTTTTTATCTTGGCCTAAAAAAAAATGGTGTTAGGCAACCACCTGTCTAAGCTGAACTGTTCAAACGGAATGAACAATGTTCATCATTCACAAGTTCCTTTGTGCAACCACTTTGTTACCTTGAAGACACTGAATCCCAAATGAGTCTTAAAAACATTAAGTTTTTAAGCTCATTCATGAATTGCAATAATGTAATCAGAATTGCCTTAAAATTCTAAACAAAATAATATCAACATTTGCATTTGAAATAATTTGTGGAATACCATCTTATCTGTCAATAATGACAATAGATAAATACAGCGTGTCAAAACTTAACGTAAATCTTTTATTTTTACTATAAAATTAAGATTTTTAGAAACAATCACGTGACAATTTTATTCAGTATAGCTGAAGTAATGGTACAAATTTCCAGAAAATTTCAGTGAAATCCACATAGTTGCACAACATGAAATGCAATTAACTTTGACAAGCACTTTTCAAAACCTCAGATGTTCAGATTTGCCCTCTAGTTTTCTTGCAAAAAACATTTGAGGTGGACAATATTTACCTGGAGGAAGCATTCCTAAAGGCTTTTAGACATTAGTTTTTCTAAAACATATTTGTTTATCAATTCTTCACCAAGTTTAAAATTCTCTGGATTCTGAAATGAAAGCAATATAAGACCACTGCAAACTTACATAACCCAAAACCCTGCCAACAGTCACTATTTAGTTGGCATCGCCTGCCTGTTCTGGAAGGAAGTAAAAGGAAAGTGCAACTTTTCAAATGGGAATAGATTCTAGGTCATGGATGACATCAGTGTAAATCCAAGGACAGAAACAAAAATAGCTGCTTTCCTCTTTCTCTGTGCTCAAACTCATGTACTTGCACTATTGCATTAATGACCTCCATTATATGTCTTACAAGCACTCAAAATATCTGTTTCCACAGAGAATTTGATTGGACAGTGAATTTCTTGAACAAATACTCTATGTTGAATTGCTGAGTTACTTTCTTCCATTAAAAAGTCTTCTCAGAGCTCTGAAGCATTTCAATTAAGGCGACCTATCATCTTCTCAACCTTATTGCCCACTACCTACACTCAATATGCAACATTTGCAGTTATGGTAACTTCTTTCAGAGAACCTTTATTTGTGTTTATAATTGAAGTCTAGTGTTGAAATTCATCATAATTATACTTCACATCATGAAGTTTGCATTTGCAAAGTTTAAAATGTATTCTTTTATCACTATCAAAGTTATTGAAGGTTTTAGATTATTTTGTGACAGACTGAACATTCTTCATTGTGTTTTACCATAAAGTATAATGATGTAATGTTCCTCCTAATCTGCAGTTACACAAACTAAGCACACTGTGTTGTTCAAATCACAGACATGTATTTTCAGCCTCATGATCTTTTTTTTAAATTTTGAATTTTATCAAGGTCTGGAACAGGCTGTCTCCTAAAAATAATTTTGGTTGTAAAATATTGCAAATTTCCGCATTTTTGAGGCTGTGTTGCAATTGTGCAAATTCCGCAAATTTTGGTATTTCCTGCAAATTTGGTGCAAAGTTTGCTGATATTGGCCAAACAGTGCACTTTTTCTGCCAGTGTCGCAATACCATGTGAACAGGAGCAATGAAAATAATATTTTCCATTTCTACATTTTTGCAACATTTCCATAGTAAACAATGCAACATGGAGGTAAATAGAATGAAATTACAAAGTTATTTTTGCAACATTTTTGCAAATTTTTGTGCAATTTTTACCACTTTTTGCCTCCAAATTTTGCAATTCTTGGTGCAAATTTTTTGGGGTTTGAAATGCAACTTTCAGCAGGTACAGAATAAGGTCCCATCCTACTACAAGGCATCACAAAGCTATGAGAACATAGACCAGTGAGTAGTTTGAGATAATGTGATCACTACAATTAGGAAGTGTTTCAAACTTAGAGGTCAGATCAATACTGCCGTGGAGTTGGGATCCCCCCAGCTAGACTTTCTTATGAGGCATTGCAGCCATTAGGGCAATCCGTATTAATACTGTAAGAAATAAGGGCAACAGCAAAGTAACTGCACTGTGAGTCTTTTCACCATGAATTTTGATATTTGATAGGTAGAAAATTCTTCACCGCATAACTATATGTCTTGCAGCCAGTCAAAATGAGGTGTAAGTTATTTTCTGGCCGATTCAAGTTATTGGTGACAGCTTAATGTTTGCACTTTCATTGGGTGAAAAAAATAATTAACCTAGTTTTATTCTGGCTATTGGTATAGTTGTTTGAGGTGGCAGGGATTTCCCCATGCAATGAAAATCATTTTGCAAAAATGCGATTAAGGAGCAATTTTCATACTAGATAATTTCTTCACAAAAACTCTAATTTATCATCAATTACTGAGCGTTTGCTCATAAAATTAATGTTTTTGCAAACAGAAATAATTTTACTCTTGATTTCCACAAGAAGCAAAGATCTGATACAGATGGCCCCATTCACTTCAAAATCTGATATCTCAATTGCTGGTTTAGCGACATAAGCCTCAGTTTGACTGGTTGCAAAAAGCACAATATGGGGAAAGTCAACCTGGTTGACAGGATCATAAGTATGAAGATAAGTCTTCTGCATGATAGCACAAAGACAGAGATATACTTTGAACTTCTAAACAGATACATTCAATGAAGCTTATTATGACATTCAACGAACCCACTTCATTAAGCAGAATTCGGTTTATCCATGATAATGAAATACAATGGTTGCCTGCCTCAGTTAATGGGTTCTTCCTTTTTAGCACAGCAGCTAAGACAGTTCATCACGCTGAGACTGATAAACAATGAGTAGTAAACCTTTATCTTGCTTTGAATTGAGGAAGTCAGGGGTGGAAATTACTTGAGTAGGGCTGATTTATTGTAATGAGAAAGACTTTGGTTTAATCCGAAAAAAAAAAAAATGTTTGGGTATTTAGAAATGCTTTATAATAAGCGTATTTTTCAGATTAATGTTACTCATATTTTATAATAAGCATAATAAATCATAACTGAGTCCACTTAAGTCGATTTTGCTGGGACCAGTGCAGTGGGTTCAAATTACCATAAATCAATTTATGATTTAAACTAGGAATGTAATCGTACAACCATGGTACTCTTATTTATAGATAGACCATCTCCATCACAGAAGGAAATACAAATAAGGTTACCCTCTTCCAGCTTTGATGCTCTATTCTTGCCATGTTTGAGCCCTGAAAACAAGTGGTTTTGAATGGGAATATACAGTTTTTGGAGTTGTGATAGTCTTGACCAGGACTGTTAGAAAAGATCATATCACTTCAGTTGTTCTGGTCTGGAGTAACATTTCCTCTAGCTATCCTGTGCCACTAAGTGCAGGCAAGGCTCACCCTGTGGCCCTGGGATGTCTGAGTGAGCTTAGACAAGAAGAGAGGAGAAACTCTTTTGAGTAAGGAATCTGTATGGTGGCTCACTGCGTTTTCTTTCTTTCTGAATTTTATTCCCACACAAGTTATTTCATAAGTTGATACATGCAATGGGCACCTTTTATCATCTCAACTGATGTTTTTAACACTTTAAAAGCTTGATGTAGTCTACTCATTAGAGACCCATTATTACCATTCACTCTTCTGCAGTTTATTCTTCATCATGAAAAGGTTTTCCGTGACTTTTATTCTGCTTCTAAGACAATATTAGTGTTACTAGAGCAGTCAATTTGCGGCCTACTATAACTGATAGTCACGTACAATAGTACAGAAGTCGATGTGAGCCGCATCAATGAGTGTGTGATTATCAATCAATTTCTGCCTGAGCTCTCACCTGCCATTCCCTTATTCTCTCCAAAATCAATTATGATGTAATGGTGTACAATACATGATATATCACTTCTTCCCACACTGGTGGCTGTTCTCTACACCCTTAGATACCCAACTTCTCTATTAAGAATTTCACACGTTGTTTACTGTGCTTTTGCACTATGCGGGAAAATGGCAAAGGCGATTTTATTTCTTTGTCTTCCCTAATCCATTCAGATGTGAGGAAAGTCATAAGTTTGACATTGAATTGCGGAGATACCTTTATATGTGGAAAAAAAACCCACAACTTTGTTTTCCATTAAATTAAGAGAAAATTTAATCATCTGAGATCAAATTAGGTGGACGTGGATGTATGTAAGAAAAATTTTAGGACTTTCAAAATATTTGGCAGCACATGTATTACTCATTTTGTATTAAGCATTTTTGTAACAAGTGTATTCGAGTGTATCTGTTTTCCTTTGGTACAGAAAACCTGACACAAAACTCATAAATCTAGCTTTTTTCTTTTACAGTTAATGGTGAGGAGGATTCCACTAGCCATATCTTGCCTAATGGCTTAAAATATAAAAGAAAATGCCATGAACATTGAAAAGTTTTGCAGTAAGGAAAGAACAAGTGCAAAATAGTCCAAGATGAGCTCTGCAAAACGGAGGGGTGGATAGTGCATATGAATGTTGAATGTGAGGGATGAGTATGCTGGCATATAACAATTCATGTTAACACTGGGAATTCTGTATACGGTGTTGAGTACAAAAGAAACATAGAGGAACTTGGGATATATGGGATGCAAGTCTTTCCAAATGTGGTAGAATAAATAACATCATTGCAGTAAACATTATTGACAACAATCAATATTACAGGTCAAAATAATATCACAAGTGAATTGAGAATTATAACAGTGAATTCATTCAACCCTTGAACCTGATATTGGAGATGTAAATGTGCAAACATGTTCCACGTTAAATACATTACTCACGTTGATAAAAAATCACATACAATAGAACCTTGATAATACACTCACTCTTTGCACCAAGCTATCGATGGTTTCATGTGTTTTCAGAATGATGTGTTATCCAGAGTGCTCCCTGTAAGGAACAAAACAGTTATGACTTTTGAATGGGTGTGTAGTCAGGTGGAGATTATGCTAAGCCACAGATGTATTAACAAGGTTCCACTGTATTTAAAGGAGTGCAGGCATGAACATCACATGGTCATTCCATATACTTTATGTGAACTTTTGTGACATACATCCTACTTGTACATTATCCCTATGAACAACTGTATGCTATGCATGATCACATCTTTCCTTTCCACAATTTTTAGCTCTGAGTGGACATTTATAAATGTGTGTACTGAAAGGTGAAAAGGAAAAAAAAATGCTATCAAAATACTTTAACTGCACAACAAGTGTCACAAGAGGATAACACTATTACAAATACTGTACAGTGTTACACCTGCAGTGACACAAATAAGCAAAACCAAAATGATAAAACGCAAATTTGGATGAACATCTAGAAACTTAAAATGAGCACTGTATGGACTTGTTACTGAACAAAAGACTTACTGAACCCAAAACACAAAAGTACAAACATAATTAGTAAGTGAATAATACCACTGCTGAAAATGAAAACTGCACATCTGTTGGCACGACGTTTAACTATTTTTTTTCTTTCACACACTTTCAACTCAGTATCAGAGATCACAGGACATAAATGATGTATGTCATCATCATTTGAAAATGAGACTACATTATCTCTACTCTGTCTTTAGCTTGCCTCTGTTTGCTTGCCTGGCTTGCCTGTCTCACTCAGTGACCCATTTAACTTGATAACTGAGTTTTTCTCCAACACTGATGACGGATTTAGATCATTTACCGTACTCTTGAGCTCCAATTTCACAGCTTATAATATTTGCTGTAATATAGATAGACCTACTTTCAGTGCTTTGAGTGGCCATCACAATTAATCAGGAAATTACCCTTTACACAGAAATTAATGCAAGCAATAAAGAAAAAAACAAACAACTATATATCTTATAAACACTGAAAGGGAGATCATTAGGTCAAACCTAATTTTTCACAAGTCAAGATAACAAGGTCTGAGGTTGTTGATGTGGGTTTTAAATACCAGTACATACAGTATTTACAACAAGAGTATAAATATTACTGCAGAAGGAGCAAGTGTATATACACAAGTGATCACATTGTGCTGCATTTAATCATTCTCACACTAATAAAAAAAAAATACTTGTTTTAACTCTACACAACTTTTACAAAGATTCTCCATATTATCAATCATGTCATGGACTGCATCTCTTCAATTAGGGCAACCACACTAAAAGACAATTATGTGACACCAAAAATAGTCAGTCAGTCATCCATTGCATCTCATGTTGAGTAATTTACAATTATTTCATAAATTATCGGTAAAAATGTCTAAAACTACTTCAGAAACTTTTGCCTTTGATGTTCATTACGTTGTGAAATTTGATATATTTAACTCATCATGTTTCAAACCCAGTGAAAACTGGACAACATATGAAATGAAATTCCAGTCAGCAAGAACCATGCAGTCAATTGTTGTTGATAATGTAGATGGATGGTAAGACAAGGAGTGCACATGGAGCAGGATATCTCTTTACCTCTTTACCTGCCTGAGAACTCTGGTTGGTGATCCCACACAGGTCAAATAAAGTGTAGCTCTTGGTGAGATCAAAAAAGTAGCTGGCTCTCTCCACTTCACTTTGGTAATACCTCAAGCAAATCATACCACAAAAAGGACTTCACTCTCTCTAGGGCTATCAGTTTTGAAGTTTTTGTGTGTTAAAGCTCTCTTGTTCAGCACAGCAAGGGACACTCATGAAATATTTAAGCAATATTTCACTATTTAGCCTGGGCTGCCTACAAAAAGGCCAGAAATGCTTTCAGTCTTGTGTTCTGCATTCTTTATTTCAAATTAGTACTGGACACATATTTTTTCTTGTGCACGAGAAAGGTCAGAGACAGAGGAAATGTAATTTTTTCCATTGTAGGTTAAAAAGATCTTTGACCAGATGAAAGTGTTACATTCAGATGGAGAGAGCAATAATCCCCTTGTTGGGCTGGTGACATATACATGATGGATTCATTTTGTTTGTGTGAGAAACTGACAGCTGAAGCAGGTACTGATGGACAGAAAGTGGCAGCTGCCGACTGGCTGTGTTTGTGATGTTTCAACCAGTGAGTAGTTTAAGAACTAATGGGTCACAATTTTTAGATTATTCACTGGAGAGGTCACTGAACAGGAAGTAGATAATATCCAATGGAAGAGGAGTATTTGTTACAGAGTGGATATAAAGAGTTAACCTTTTCAGTCAGTGCAGTATATATTTAATATATACTGCACTGATTGTATAATATTATGTTGTTCTACAGGCATGCACTGATGAGAAGGGTTAGCTTCAGTGGGCAATTTGGTTGGCACTTGTTGTGCATTTGGGATTATTTTAGTATCAGTCAGATCACGTAAATAAGTTCTTGTATGCCAACTTTAGGAGCAGTGGGCACACATGAAAGAAAAAAAACAACAACTGGTTAACTGAAGTAAAGAGTATGTGGATTCTTTCTGTCTGTGGCTTCATTCTCACTGGTCATTTCAGCTAGCACCAGATCTGTTGACATTGTGTGGGTGTGGTACAGTCTTGGAGTTGGCCATAAATATAGGGAGTAGAAACCAGACCGAAGTTTCAAATTCTTTGATTGGGGTTTATCCTCATATATGTAGTCGTGAATGTTCTCCAGATTAGTTCCAGACTCTCTCTGGTCCAAAATGGACTTAACCCTTCTCGTAGTGCAAACTTACAGAGCAATGTAACAGATACTGAACAGACCGAAAAGGTTAAGTCCTAATACTCCAGTCTATAACACGGTCAGGGTGGCATTTATTGAGGTATTGCATCCAAGTGACATGATATACTTAAAAAAATGATGCCCAAGCTGGTCATTCAAAACAGATTTTCCAAAACCACATCCAGTACTTAACCTTCACAAACATTCAGGTACTTTAGGTTAAACAGTCCATAACTCACATTTGTCATGTTTAGTGCTTTACAACAAAATATTATACAAGTAAAAATTCAGTCTGAAATTATTAATGTATTGAAATTCATCACAGTTGCTTTGTGGATTTTCAGTTTTTTTTGGGTGTACTTATTCAAAAACAAATCGTTAAAGCACTGCTCTGCTGTTTTACCAGAAAAGGCCGTATGCGCCAAAACCATAATTTTACAGGAGATGCAAAAAACTTGCACACTGCATATCATTCTGTGAGTTAATTAATATCAATCTCAAAAACTATTAAGGCTGTAAGAAAATAATCCAGATGGTAAGAGAATGTTAGGCTCTTCACAAAGATGCCTAAAGTTGAATATGACCTATTTAGCTTATACGGCCTATTTCTTAAAACAGCAATACTGGATCAAAGAAAAAAATGAGCCACATAAATCTCATATATTTATTGTATGTTTGAATAGTTGCCATTTGCACTTACTGGGTTAAATTCATTTCATGAAAATATAAACAGTTTCATTGTCAGGAATCATACAGTGATCAAAAGTATTTTCATGACAACATTAATTCTGATCCCATAATATTTCCGTGTCTTCAGATATCAAACATGCATGCATGCACTATCACACTTGCAAAATTTTGTGTAGATGAAAGGCTTCTGTATCATACTTGGAACACATAGAGATGGGGTAGGAAAAGGTACACATGACAGAATATCACACCACAGTGTCCTTATATTCATCTGAATCTTCAGGTGGACCTGTACGCCTTCGCTGCTCTAATGTCAGTGCACTTTCTGTTTCTCCTGAGCCCCTGACTAAAGGCTGGTAGGGGTCTCTATATGGATGTGAAGGCTGACTTTCTTGCAGTGACTGGCTGTCAGATGTATCTATCGATGTAGGCACCGTTGAACGGCTGGCAGTTGAAGCAAGTGATGATGGATCAACTGAAGCAGCTGATTGGCTGTCTCTAGAATACCTGCTGTCAGCAGGCACAACTTGACTAGACAATGACTGGCTAGAGGAAGCAGGAGTGGAACTCCCCGATTGGCTAGACTGTGGCAGGGCAAATGCATGACTGGATTCTAGGGGAGGGGGTGGAGGGGCATGACTGGAATGGCTACTGGGTAAGGAAGGAACAACTGGAGGTGGTGGGGGAGGCATGGAATTATCAGAAAGCGGGGGCTGAGGCAACCATGAGACATCAGAGCCACTTGCTGCCGCCATCTGGGGAAGATGGAGGAAAATGGATGTATAACATGTATTGTAGATTAGAGGAGGAAGAAAGAAGATGGTTGTTTAACATGTAACATAGATTAGTGAAAGAACAAAAACATAAATGTTTAACATGTAACATAGATTAATATCAATAAATTCTTTCAGCTATTCCAAAATTTTCTGTTGTTCATTTCTGGGCAGAATTAAATAATAATGTTCTGAGGAGGAAGTACACTATCAAATTCACGTTTTAATTTCATACACAATCAAAATAATAAATAGTAATGAAACTTCCACTGAATAATTCTGAGGATATAATCATATTTGTAAATGGATGATAACTTAGGTACTACACCCAAGTGAACTCTGTTTGTTGCAACTCCTCGGTAGCACGGAAAAAGTTGCAATGAAAAGAAATTGCAATTATCCATTAATTTGTATTTAAAATTTTAACATTTTGTCAGGTGAAAAACTTTGCAATTATACAAAAACTGATTATGTGGAATCTGTTTAAGCGGAGTTATGCCTCACTGTGACAGGTACAGTCGACTCCACTTAATTGGAAGCATAAAGTCATAAGCTTCAGAGCAAAAAGAGAGCGAAGATTTTCCTGTTAATGTCAAACTCTCATTACTGCAAATCTCATTGTAAATAGCTCCACTAAAATAATCTTGACACATAAATCCTCCAGAGCACATGCGTCCTTTCAGCATCAGTATAGGAAGTATTTCAAACCCAATGTCTCAGTAGAGATAAAAAAAAGTTTTCCAGTCTTACCACATCGTATGTAGGTGGTGGAGGGAATTTAGGAGGAGGTGATGGATAATCATAAACGTTGCTATAATCTGGGTCTGGAGGACTAGGGAATGTATCTGTGTCCACCATCCGAGGCGATGGCGAGCTGGAGGGTGAGCTGTATTGACTCTGGCCCTGAGATTGCAGCACGTGAAGAATGAGTGCAATATCTGAACTCATCTTGTGCTCCAAGCGTGTCAACTGTCTGTGAAACAAAAGCAGTGCATTTATATGGTTAAATGTGTCCGACACTCTTTCTCATTTACTAATTAATTTATTTGTTTGTTTATTTGTACCTTATCCTTTTCACTTGTCTTTTCTTGAACTGTGTCTGATTTATTAT
The DNA here is from genome assembly GCA_033807755.1 of Ellobium chinense. Lineage (NCBI taxonomy): Eukaryota > Metazoa > Mollusca > Gastropoda > Ellobiida > Ellobiidae > Ellobium > Ellobium chinense. Next base: position 2,211,420 of record JAWQUT010000084.1, on the reverse strand, counting down.
TTTAATGAAGAGTTCAACACACGATCTTGATTATTTATAAAAAATTCCAACTAGTCTGAAATTTTCTTCAAATTCATTCTGGGTAGAAGTAAATAATAGTTTTAATGATATACTATTAAATGTGACTCATGTGAATATGTAAGGTCACCGTGACACACACTACTTTATGAACTTACAATGAAGAAAATATGCTTTTGGGTAAATAAGACAGCAGTCACCATGAAATGTTTTGTTCTAAATGATAAAAACATAACAGCATAATTCTGCAGATGGTCGTGGTCAGCGTATCTCTTCACAATGTGTATGATGAAAAATAAGAGATGGACAGAGAGAGTGAGAGAGAGAACAAGAGAGAGAGAGAGAAGGGTGGGGGGAGGGTCAATTTGTTGGATCCTTCTTGTGAATTGTGATCATTTCTGCATTCATTACTTAGAGACGAAAGCTGGACAAATTAGACATACAGTATACACTGAAATTTTACCTCATGGCTGATTATAGGATAGGATAGGATAGGATAGGATAGGATAGGATAGGATAGGATAGGATAGGATAAAATAGGATAGGATAGGATAGGATAGGATAGGATAGGATAGGATAGGATAGGATTGGCCAGGACAGGAGAGGATGGGAGAGAACAGGAGAGGAGTGGAGATGAGAGGAGAGAAGAGAGGAGAAGATAAGACTTTTTTCAATCCTGTAGAGAAAATGACTTACAATGCCATACAATGTTATACATCTCATTCATATCACAATTACACAGGACATACATACATTTAAATACATAATATATCATACATTTAAATACATAATATTACAAATGACACACATAACAATGTCATCACTGGTCATGTGCGGTGCAGAACCCTGATTCCCTCGGCTCTACAGCCAGGTACTCATTAACACCTGAGTCAAGTGAAGAAAGAAGGGTGGAGATAATGGAAATTTTAATTTACAGGGGCTTGAAAGGAGTGATGAAACAGTTCCTTCAACATCTCTACAGTAATTACAGTGCATTTTTACCATGTCACCAAAACAATCACTTCTCACTTGTGTGAGCTGCTGGAAAGTGTGTCAGGGTCACAGGTAAACACTAGGCTTACATGTAGAGGTTAGGCAACAATATTCAGGCAGTAGCATTTTAAGGTTTAAATGTTGTGAAGTTAGTGTCCCTGTGCTGCAGCAGTAGCATGCTCAGCTTGCAAGCTGAGAAACCCTAGTTTGATCCCTAGTAGGAACAGGAATTTTTCTACTGAAGGGATTATAAGGACCGTCTTTTCAAAATTGATCTTTCACGGTAATTTGATTACACTTCCCAAGATAATGTGTAACAGCAAAAAGAATTATCAGACTGGGCAAACATTTATCTCCCTTAAAGATAATTACTAGAATATGCTTTTCCACCCAGTTATACTTTGCTCATGGTACAATTTAAAAAAAAAAACACTTGTGATCAATTACTCATAAAAGCATTTGATACACAAGAAAGTAAATGATGTTGATTCTTACTTGGAAAGTTCATTGAGTCTCCTTTCCACATCCATGGGAGAAGATGTGGATCCATAGGACATCTCTCCTTGAGTGACAGCAGGCATATCTACAACCATCTGCCCATGTCCATCATACTGGGAGTAGCCAGATGGGCTGGAAACTGGCAATGTTATGCTTGATGTTGACTTGGGCACTGATGACATGGAGGCTTTGGCCTGAATACATAAAACAATAATGAATAATAATGACAATGGTATTCATATAGTGCTCACTCTCCACGACAGGCCCAAAGCATTTTGCAAAATTAGTTGCTGACATAATTATTATAATTAGAAAAACAGCTGTACATACTTTCCTCAGATTTGTTGACCAGCCAACAACTACAATAACAGTAACAAAATATTTGATGTCTCCATAATAAAAGAAATCAATGAATGTTTGACATGAGCGACACAAGACTTTCCTTAACAAAGCCATAATTTGAGGAATATGTGTTTGAATATTGTACATTCAACTGTATAGTTTACTATAAATTAAGTGAATTGTTGGTGATATGAGAGAGTGGATGGCAGATTTGTTACTGATCTGAGAAAACTCATATCCCTTTCCAAATAAGTTGTGCTATTCTATACTTGCTTACACACCTTAATTCACCAAACTTCCATTTCATTTAAGATTGTCTCATATGATGCCCTCACTTTATCCTCAATCCTTCACATATCTTTGATCTACTCTCACATCTTGGCTCATCAAAGCAAAGTTGCCACTAATTGTCAGCTTTGCTGGGTGCACTGTATCACTCTCTTTGAGGCATTAAATCCACAGTGATCTCACAAAAAACATATTACAATAACACAATTATTCAAATCCTTAACAACTTTCAGTGTTTAGAGAAAACTAGGGTGAGGGATATTTATACGCATGATAGTGATGTTGAGAGAATGTATATTGAAGAATGGATAGATATGAGAGTTAGACACACAGGCAGGTGTATTACTGTTATGGTGAGTAGAGTGAAAGTGCAAACTTGTGGGAAGCTCAAAGAGAATACACAGACAGCAACAGAGATGAACAGAAGGGGTTTGAATTGAATGACGAAGCACATATGGATCATTCCAGTGTACAATGATGTTGTTTGTGTCACCAAGTAAACAGGAATGAGCAGATAAAGCAGATAGGACAAAACACTTACATGAGCCTCAGGGCTAGCACTCTGATCTTGCAGGAGAGGAGCGAGTTCCTGACTGCGCTTGTTCCCATCATAACGACTAGCTACTACATTCATTAAGGTATTAGAAACACTTGACAGGGCACCAACTGAAATAGGTGTAAAGAAAAATAATAATGGTAATAATAATTATGTGGTTTATAAGTCTTGTATCCACACTAATGCTTACTCACATGACTTCACACTATCATTACTCCTGCAGGCCCAATCACTCTAGGATTTTCTCAACTTCTTTGCGAGCATACAGTGCCGCTGCCATTTATAGACACTGATCACTATTATTCTGACAATATCTTGTACTAGTTATAGCCAGGTACCCATTCTACAGAGCAAGGACTGAAGAAATGTAAATGAGATGTTTCCCAAGGCACTCACAACATGACCATGGTTGGGAATTGCACCTACCCTGTAGCTCTTGAGTCCAGTACCATAACCATTCAGCCATACTGGTCTGAATAGTTGAGGTTTGTTCCAAACTTAAATCTCCGGATTGCAAAATCAGTAGTTTGTTGAATATATCAAATCATTTTAATGATATGGTCACAAGCCTCATACAACATAAGAAATAAATTCAGAGGCATCCTAAGCTTTATATTTGTCAGATTCAAACCAGTAGCGATTAAATGAAGATTTCAGACTTTCACACAAATCACCATATGCTTCCATAATGGCATAAGTCATTTTTTTAAGGTTGTGGGACTATGTGGGAATTGGAAGGAGGGGAGAGGGGAACGTTTTTAAGCCAAGACAAAAAATGGGTGTGCATGTGCAATTTTACTGGGAAATAAACTGCAATTTTACTGGGAAAAGACTGGCACATAATAATGTTTTTAACATGTAAGTAGGCGCCCTGATCTTATGAGCAACATGGTACCCTTAATTTATTTTGGCTGGAGTTTGACTTAGGGCCATAATGGAAGTATAGTGACAAAATTATGATACAACAACTGATACAATCAAGTACTACTTTAAATGTTAAGGAAAGTGCAAACTCTACATTTTCATTCTAAATCTACAGTTACCCAGTTTTCAACAATAAAACACAATAGAATCATATATCCAAGTAAATGGTATTTTGTGACTGCATGGCAGTACAGTTCTCCAGCTTTTATGTTCTTTACCTGCCAAGCTTGAAAGACCAGTAGTAGTTCGTTTCTTCTCATCTTTGGTTTCAAAATCAAAGTTTGCAGGAGTCATATCAAGACCTGCTTTGGCTGGGGTGAACTCCAGAATGCCTGCTCCACTTTCCCTGATATCATCATCGCTGTTGTACTCTATGGATTGGTCAACATGTTCATCATGAGATCTTCTGCGCCGCAACCTTGCTGCACGGAAGATGTGTGTGCTTGGACCACCATCATCGGCTGTGGAAGAAGCAGTACACAATAAAGTTCCAGTCTTGAGATAGTGATAAGCACACAGGCAACCATATGTTTCACTGGGCCCGAGAGAAACAGCATTCGAAGCCGAAGTGTAATAAATGTAATTACATTTCATAATCATTGTTCAGACAGCAGCTTTTATCTATAAAAAAACCCAAAAATGTTAAAATGATAAAATTTCACACGGAACAAATGATGTAAAGTGAATCACAATAATAATAACAACAACAGTAAAAGTTATACCCAAATGCATCTTTCATGACAAAAAAACCTATGTTAAGGACAGAGCTGAATACAAATGTGTACATCGAAAAGGCTTATTACAACAATTCTGTTTAAAAACTGCTACTTTTCTGAGGCATTTTGCAAGTTGCAAAATGATAATGCAGTTTGAACACTATCAATGTTATGAAATATCCTTTACAAGTGCAAAACAGTTTGCTGCATCCTATATCTTCTGTAACAAACATGTTCAAATATGCTTAGAAATATTAAATCATTTAAAGACTATATATATCTGAGACGGATCAAAAAAGCTTTCTTAATTTGAAAATTTAATAATTTCCATAATTCAAATCTTATACAAGTGAAATTTGGCACACATTAAACGATAAATATTATCTGCTATTGCTGCAAATTTCAAATCTCAAGGTGTATGATTACATTCCAGATGGAAAAGTTAAAAGCATGTCTAACAATAGTGTGTTCAGTGTGCCATTAGCAGATTGGCTCTGGCATCTCACAAAAGCATAACTCTTCAATCAATGAAACTTCCAACAAATACAAATTATATTTGTCTATTAATGTGCTTAAAATGTGTTCCCAGTTTCTTTTCAACTCATGGAAATATTGATTTTGGATTTAATAAACTTGTTTTGAGCTACCCCATGTGTAAAAACATTACGGAAACACTTTTATATTGGATTTTGATAACATAGTAGCAGCATATTCTCCAAGTATAGTGAAGAGTTCGTAACGGTGCATGTCCTCAAAAATGATATAAATCTGATCTTCAAGAAGCATGACCGGCAATTACATTTATGGGTATTTTCAATGGGTAGGCAGTTAAACTAGTAAAATTACTTTCATTGTCCACCAACGAACTGCAAGTTTATCTGATACTTTTTGAATGATGGCATCACCATGCTCAGGAACTTTTATTTTCCCTGAGCTCAGCAGTTGTTGCTATAAAACATTGCTACAAGTTTTTTTTTCTTAGATGTACACAACGTGTTGTTTTTTTTGTTTCTGAGCTCAGCAACTATTATTACAAAAAGCATCGCAATCTTCATATTTTCTTTTTCGACATATACAAAGTATAAATAAAAATACTTGGATAAAACCTCTTTACACTATAAATAAAGTGTAGAATTAATATAGGGCAAAAAGTTGCATCCCAAAATCTTGCATTGATGAATGCCAAGGATGAAGCCAACAATACTGTTTCATGAATAGGTAGAACATTAATGAAAAGCACATTTATCATAAAATCAAAGGGTAAGATCTACAATGTGCTATTAAAAAGATGGAAAAGAAGCAATAAGGATTCTTTAATATCTTGGTTTGTATATGCAGGAGTGGAAGAAAGGGGGTGGGGGGGAGGATGACTGAAGAAGGTTACAGTATTTCTCAACAGAATAAAAAATAGCTGGGATTGCCAAGAGCTATGGAAGGGCATATTCATAGGAGGGGACATACATATTTTATAATGTTATAAATGTTGACTTCTGTATTTATAGTGCTTTATAAGACAGTAAAGCTGTCAGTGAAGACAGCGTGTAGGTGAATAATTCAAAGCCTAAGTCAAAGGGGATTTGTTTGATAGTCTACATAGGAGTGGCCAAATTCACTGAAAACTAAGTCAAACCTATTAGGAAATGTGGAGAGATAAAAGGCTATTATACATTGGTGCAAGGAGAAATCTCTGAAAATTGTAGAGAAGTAATACAAGTTCAGGTTCCTTGGTGCAGTCTTCAGTCTATTCCTGCAGCTGCCACATGTCAAAAGTAAAGACTACACAGAGTTGCTACTGCAGCATGCTGAGGTGCAGAAACAGTATATATGGGGAATCAGTTCTTAAATTTGTATTTTTGGCCTACATGGAAAAAGACAACTTTGTTCATTCTTTTACGCTATCATTTGTACTTAATGCCATAATGTCTGCATACAGTTAAAATGAAATTAAGGCACTTGTGTTTTGACACTGCATTAAAACTGTGAAACATCACCAAAAAATATCAGGCTCAAAGTAAATTAGGACCACCCTAAAAACTCATCCTTGCTATGATTCCCAGTTTTCATAGCTGGATGTTCATTATTTTCAACTGTAAAGCCATTTTTCATGGTTTGAGAAATGTCTGTGTATAGGGCAGTCAATTCTAAGGCTCAGTGAACATAGTGCAATCTAACAATAATCGACAAACCCCTTGCCACTGAAAGAAAAAAAAAACCCAGAAGGACTCAGGGGTAAAAATCATCATTCTTGAGTCAAGTTTACATCACAACACCAGCCTGCGCTTCTTCATAATTCTCTTTCATTTCAACTTCCACCTGTCTCTTCAACTTACTTGCTCTCTTATTTTTCTGTGAATGTTAACGCACTTTCAATATGGAATATGATAATCCTTTCATTTGACATAAAGAAATGGGAAGTATATAATTTTGACTGCCCACTACTGCTACTCTAAGGTCTGTGCAATAAAGGATCATATAGGGTGCTGAATTGCTATAACAGAAAATTATACTAACTGATGGAAAAGAAACTTCTGTAAAAACGTAGAGCATCTACATTGAGATAAAGCTGTTATACAGATATCAGCTCACCCCATGGAGGCAGACTGTGTATCGGACAGTCCTCGGTTGTTACATATGTTACTGTTGAACAGAGACTTTGCCATATAATACATGCATCGCCACATACACAATCAAAGATAACAACAATGAGAGCTTAATGGTCACAGGAAATTACAATTAATAAGACAATGTAAAATTTACTAACTATAACCCTCGTTTGCCCTTTCAGTTTTTGATGATTTGAAAATGTAAATCTGTAAATTCACATTCTTGAGGGCATGAATGCACACTGTTCATTTCATGGTAAGGAATGACATGCAAACTATCAATACATCTAGTCATATCTTTGTTAAAACATGGGAAGCCAAGGGTTCCAAAAAACATCATGATGTAATCAGGTGGCAAAGCATATTCTATTATTATTCATAGGGGGAAAAATGTGAGCCTGATTTGATAGTTTTCCTAGCTGTTACACATTATCTAAGGAAGTGTGTCATGAGGGATTTTACCAAGTTACTGTGAAAGATCAATTTTGAGAGAAAATGCCACATACACACCAAACACTAAAAAATTGCTCATCCCTCTGGGAATTGAACCCAGGGTCTCTTAGCTTGCAAATCTGAACATGCTACCACTACACCATAGGGACGCTAACTCCACAGCAATTTAATAGTTATATACTTGTCTGAATCGGTCCCTCACTTTCATGTGTGAGCCTAGTATTCACCCGTGACTATGACACACTTAACGTCTGCTCACAATGAGATGATTTACAAGAATGACTATGAGATTACAGTAGGAATAGCTACTTCTAATCGGTCTGACTGAGCAATAAAACTGAGCTACTACGGTAGTTATAGACTGATGTCTACAGATGAGACGACATTCAATGTGTTTGCATATTGGTGAACTGGCAGCAATCTCTTTGCATGAGGCAAAGCAAAGGAAGAGTCAGTAATATTCACACTCTCATCTATTTCAGTACACAGTCATACTTGACAAATATGTGTACTGAGATAATATTAAATGCACAGACAGAATACCATGACTGATAATAATTCAGTGTTCCATCAGGATAAGAATATTCCACTATAAGAATATTCATAATGACAGCAAAACCATTTTTTATACACCATATGACATATGAATGTTCACGGTGCCTTCGCTAGTGTCAGAAAGCTTTAGTACCTTTGAAAATACATAATGATGTCAGTAAAGCATAGACACGTAATTCCGACTGACCAAAATAACAAAATATGAAACATCATTTAAACACCTTGTTATGGATATTCATTGTCTGTTAATGTTTACTGGCTAAACTGGTATTAGGTACAACAGTACAACAATGTATATTTTTCCTCAACTATATGTTTAGTAATTAATGTACTAGTAAAGTTATATGACACCAACTATACTGAGAGTCTCACCTTCTGTGGACATCACGGGGATATCTGCTGCCAATTCTATGGAAGTGATATGGAGAAAGATGAATATGAATAACACATTATACACATGCAACAAAGTAAGCAACCCAACCGCCCAGCCAGACAAAAAAAACAACAACACTGAAAACATTTTCAGATTAGCACAAACTTATAACTTTGTGGGTTAGGATTAGAAATTTTGGGCAGCTAAAAACAAAAATTCTATCTCCACTAAACCACTGAAAAATACTTGTGCATTTTCTCATAAAAAAAAACATCTCTCTAATAATGTGAGCCTTCCTCTAAATCGACTATTTTGCTGTACATATCTTTGGCAAATTGTGAAGAAGGATTGGTTCCCAGGAAGAACTCTTGCCAAACATCAATATGATGATTCTTGGACATTTGGTCACAATTTCTCCAGTCAGAAATGTGAACAGCAAAGTTTCTACAGTCTTCAGCATTATATTTATTTATTTCTTAAAATTTGCAGAAGTTTTTCAGTTTTACAAAAAGTTTTTATTCATTATTTCTTTTATATGCATTTGAATTATTTTAATGCTTACATGCCAGCTTAAAAAAAAAAGAGACATTAAAAATCACCTAAAAAAAAATCAACAAATTGAAAATAAAGCCACAATTCAAATGGCCATGCAGGAGAAGGTGACTTAACAATATCTTGCTTTTCTCCCTAATTGCTGATAAGTGTCGATAGAAGAATAAACAAATAGTTTAAAATTAACTATGTCATCACAATATTTGGAAGTAACTAAAGCAGTGGTTGACATGAAGTTTTTAAACTTAAATAGAAACTAATATGAAATGTATATTTTGTATCATAGGTTAATTATTATCTTACATATCATGTGTCTTCTATCGATGATTTGAATCAGGCTTATTCCGACTGAATATCTTGCTGTATATTGGCAGTAAGCAATCAATACTCTGCTAAAATTCAAGCAATGAAGCATGACAGATTCACCCATAAACTTAAATTACTCAAGATACAAAAATCCAGCAACAAACCTTTCAGACACATACTCAACAAAATTCAGCATTAACAAAATTTTGTACTATAAGAAATTGTAATCACACCACAGTCACTGCTGGTCAGTCAAAGGACCAAATTATTCTTCAGTTATGACAGAGTCTTTAAACTTGATTTTCCTAATGACAGTTGTTATGCTGATATGCAGCCCATTAAAACAATTCTGAAGAGTTTATTATGGAAAGATTTCAGTTGCAGTACTAGCAACTTTCTTGTATGCTGTCAGTAAAGGAAACCCAGAAACTAATGTCTTGGATCATAATATGATCCACAACATATCAACATCAGATTTCCTGATTAAGGACAGCTATCTTTAAATTCTGTTCCCAAAAAATGACTTCTTCAGTCCAGCATGCATCTAAACCAGCTTTAAGCTATGCAGTTACGGAACTGGCAGAGCATTATTAACCCGCCTTTTTGATGTAACCTCAGCTGTTCAGCACAAACTGCAAAAGAATATGCACCAGCTTGACAAATTGATGTTTACTGGAACTGTACTTCATGCACTGCTCATGGCAAAGTGTTATAAACAATAATACCACATCACCAGGGGCAGTTTCCAAATCCATCTGTGGTATTATACTGCTGTCTTCTGATATGACATATTTGCATAGAGCATAAATTCCAGACTTGCTTGGACAAATGCATGCCTTTGAAAATTAACTTGTAAACTGCAGTTCAGAAAACATGCCAGTGCTCATGACCAAAGAATAATGAGAAATATATTTACCCTGAGAATCAGAGTTGAATGTTCCAAGATATGGCGCTGATTTTATTGAACGTCTGAACCTGGAGTTTCTTCTAGAACTGAGATCATCGTCAGGCATTCTCACCATACAGTGCTCCTGCAAGAAACAGAAAGTTACTGAATCTTAGAATGTCATTTACACATAGTTCTAATATCAAAATAATTACATAAAATATATCCATTTTTTATGTTATAGACAGCTTCTCCCTACTGTGTTTTGTTTGCTAAACCCTTCGACTGTGATGAGCAGTCATAAACTCATATTGCTATGCCTCCATCATGACAAGAATTCTTGGCAGTGTCAGTGCATTACACCATGGTGTTTCCATTGCTGTGTTACTTGCCAATGAAACGTTTTCATACCCAGTGGTCAAGACCATCTTTAGCTTTTTGTGCTGGGTACTGCCAATGAAGCTGACCTTATCATTATGCAAAGATATAGTTACTAAATCTGACTCTTACACTAGAAGGATTAACTTGTCAACACCAAACATAAACGCATACTCACATCTCTGAGGTCAAATGTGATTTCCAGATTTTTCCTGAATTCTTCAGCAAACTCTGGATACATGTCAAGTATTTCCAGCAAATCATTGCGATGAATTTTATGAAGATCACAGTATGTCAGGGCTCTTACATTGCAACTTGATTTTCCTACTGTTTCATGCTTGCATATATTCTCACCAAAGACATCATCTTTACCTGAAAAACAAAAAAGAGACTTACACGTACAATGCCTTCCTATTGTAGACTAATCATGAATTCATTACACATCATCCATCCATCTGTTTGTCCATCTGTCCTTCTATCTGCCTGTCTGTCTGTCCTCCATCCATCTGACCGTCCATCTGTCTAGTTGTTCATCTATTCATTAACACACCCACACACCCATCCATTGATGTCTTAAGTTGTGATAGTAGATTATATAATGTTTATTGTGATGCTATGTTTCTATAGGCAGCTGGTGTCGTGTGGTATACTGTAGTTAAATCTGGCAAAATGGTGTCTGAGGATAATATCAGAGCACAGTCTTACAGAGGACAGATCTGTGGATGATAAGATATCTGACTTGGTTGGAATGATGTCAAAACTGAGGCAAAATCCTGGCACTCTTCCAAGATGCTTTATCTTCCCTAACCCTGTTTTTCTTAAAACCAAACCCTTACCCACCCCTTAGCAAATCTTGAGACAGTCCAATGATTTTGCCTAAAAGGAATCAACATATGAGATTCAGGCAAACTCAGTTGTGTCATAGCATAAGAAATAGGACAATTCTTAATTTTCTGATGTAGATGAAAAATTGTGTGACCACAATATGATCTTGATTACATACCGAGTATAGCAACAACAATGTCATCTTTAAGGATTTCTATGGAACCCCTGGAGATGAAATATAAGGCTGTGAGTACATCTCCTCTGTGGACCAGAGTATCACCAGGGGGCACATGCGTTGTTTTAAATTTCATGGACAGTGTTCGTAAACACCCAGGGCTGGCACCTGTGAACAGATTGAAACTCAACAGAATTAGGACATCCCAACTTGGATATATGAAAATGTGTGATCCATTGATGAAAAAGTGAGAATGTGACTACGGTAAAACCGGACTTGTCAAATGATTTTCACATTCATCCAAGAAGTTAGGTACCAAATATCTGTTGTTGATATATAAAATTGCATTTGTCAGAAATAATCTCCTTGTAAACTGAGGAGATTAAACATGTACAATAACATTACTATCCTGTATTGAAAATATGTACATAAAAAACATATAGTGCTTTTGCATTGTGAAGAATAAAGACAGATACCAAGATTATTCTCAAAGCTGTACATGTGGAAAAAATATATTAATGTCCATAATATGCAAGATTATAACAAGCATTTGAACAGTGGTATCAAAAAAATACTAGAGTGATGATAACTCATACTCAGAATATGATACTATAATACACGAAAAACAAGCATAGGGCTCTCAATTGCAAATTACATCTGTCATTTATTTCAGAACTTTAAGTAATTACAACAAAGGAAGAAGGAAATTTTAATGCAATCACTTTAACATAGACAAAGGAAGACAGAAAAGTGTCAGGGAAAGATATTATGATGAAAAGACAGAGACACAAGAAAGAAAGAAAGTCAAATAAATACACTATACATACTTTTAAATGCAGGGCAGTTTTGTAGCAAATTTCTGTTTAAATGCAGACATACATCTGCCTGAATGCACTCGGGAAAACTTTTCAACACCTGTAGAGGATGAAACACAGCCTTGTATTTACTGATGACAATAAGATGAGCCAAATCTAAAATAAATAGTTCACAAAAACAGAAACACAAGAGTAAATTATTTACCTTCTTTGCTTCTCAAACAATCAAACAAATTTGTCTGCGTGGTCCTTTCCACTCCAAAGAGGCCTATGGAGCATTTCTGGGTTTGAGAATAATAGATCATGTGCCAAAGGAAACTGAGTTGCAAGACAAGGCATTTTCGAGGCACACAGATTTAAAATCCCAATGCTTTGGATCAATTTGCATGAACATGATTTGGTGTGCAACTCTGCTGCAACTCACTTTAGATTTGATATGGAAGATTGCGTGCCAAAGTGCAAAATGGTGCATTAGTTATGGTAACATATACTTCCCTTGGCAGATGAGCATGGGGAAACATTGTCTAGACCTCTAGGCATAAGGTACTAGTGAATGCTGGGAAATAAGGGGAAGAACTGTCTTGATAAAGACAAAAAGAACACAGTACAGTGTGTGTGTGTTTCCTCTACAATGGCAAGGAACTTTTAGTTCAAACTTCCATTGTCTTTCTTTTCTATTAGTTCATTCATTTTATCATTTATTTACTCATTCTGTTGCTCTTTCACTCTTTTATTCGCTTACTAATTTATCCAACCATCCACTTTACTTTAATCTTTGATTTACAGTTTATAGTTATGGAGTCAGTATTAAAGAGGCAAAATGATTTAAATGCCTTGAGTTCACAATGACGGTTAGTCCCCTCCTCCCTTCCCATACCCCACCACCTCCCCCAACTCTCACTCAAAAAAAAACACATTGGCAAATATGCAATAAAAATAAGCCTCTAGAGAAAATGGGGCAGGGATGATGGATAAGAGGGTCAAAGTAGAGTCTATCAGTAGGTGAATTAGTAAGTGATTGAGTATGTGTGTGAGTGTGTGTGTACATGGGCGCGAGTGTGTGTGTGTGTGTGTGTGTGTGTGTGTGCACGCACGTGTGTATGTGTGTGAGAGTATGTGTGTGTGTGTGCGTGCGCACGTGTGTATGTGAGTGAGTGAGTGTGTGTGTGTGTGCGTGCCTGTGTGTGTGTGTTTGTGTGTGTGTGTGTGTGTGTGTGTGTGTGTGTGTGTGTGTGTGTGTGTGTGTGTGTGTAGGTATATGTGTATGTACTTGTTTTGGGAAGGGGGAAGGAGAGAAAAAGAGAGAAAGAATGGTATGAATGTGGATGGAGGGGTGAGTAAGTGGAAAGAAGAATCCAAGAAATTATGAGGAGCTACACACAAAGACAGATAAAAATATTTTATTCAGTTTCACAGAACGTTGATAATGAAGTTAACAAATGACAAGGAGCAAGAAGAGTACAGATGCACATTCAAGATTTGGACATAATTAATTATCCTATGCTAAAAATGTACAACAAACTAATCTATAATTTTCAACCTTTTTTACAAGATATTAGGGCACCAGGAAAGAAATAATCTATTTTATGCAGTCAAACTAAATTACCTGGTGAAACAATCATGCAAAAACAGAGCCAAAAAAAAACACCACCCAGTTCCTGCACTACTTAATTTCCAGAGTAAAGAAACTGTGGCTTGCCAGATTGGATTTTTGGAGGGATGCCATAACACTGCAAACTCCGCTGGGAACAGTTGAGGAGATGGGAGGAAAGCCATATTCTGATTACAAAAATTGCCAGATGTTAACCAGGAATTGAAGATGGCGGTTGCTGTGATTTTGATAATGGACTTCATGATGGTTCCTGGTGAGTTGGTGTTTAGATGTCTTAAGAGCACTATCCTCTACAACAGAGGTGGTCTTGACGTAAATGTGCCATTATACTCTTCATGAACAACTCGAACAACTCGCTAGTTATTTTTTTTTTCCTAAAGTACAATATGCTTCACAATCATATGCACATAATTTATTATTGCTTGCCATTGATATAAAACAGTCTGGCCGACAGTCCTCAAGCCCAGTGAAAACAAGTTGCCCTTAGCTTTAAAACATTTATGCTCTTGACAATACACAATGACATCCCTGTTTATCAATATTAAGTATGTATGCCCCAAATGTGAATATTTCACCTTACAATGTTGCCCATTTCTTCACCTGGACTTTTACTTCGCATTTTATTTCCATGATAAGTGCAAGCATGTCGTGTATGGTTAAGTTAGGGCAATCAAAATAAACAAAGAAATGGCGCTGGTTATGTATTTTGCAGGTGTGCTTATTGTGCATCTGCAAGGCTGATAAGATCAAAGCACATATGTCCCTATTATCCAGATTTGCTGAGTTTAAAATACAGAGGAATCCAGCAGAAACTATAAATCTTGTAATTAACGCTGCATTTAAACAGGTTTGTTTGCATGCAAATGACAAACAACGCATGAACTTAAGAAACAAAAAAACCCACTGTCTTGGGCTTATCTGATCAAAGGAGACATACACAACAGAAGTTAATGGATTCGTCTTTAATGCTCCCAGATAGGTACTGCTCTGACCCAGGCATTAAATCCAGTGCATAAAACCCTGCATCGAACTGACAGATGTTACTAGCAGAGCAGCATTTCTTCATTAGCTGGCCATTTACAAGACTAATTCTCAAGGTACTTAACCCGGCTGGACCCAGGCTTTAAGGTATTCCCGCTGGCGTGTGGAAGAGTCACTATCGATAACAGATCCCTGAATCACTGATGCTGGCACATAAATCTAACCTGGAAATCTCATTTCAACCCCTTACCCAGAAAAGCCTTCTGCATGTTGGACTAGGTGAAAAGAAATCACTATAGGGTGTGTTGCAAAAGCTGCATCTGTTAATAATCTGTGCTGTTAATAGAAATAATATGAAACTATTGTACCAAGGTCTGTTAGGCTTTGAAATAACAGCTTCCACCCCAGCCTCCATTATGACAGTAAAGATGAAGTCCTGAAGAACTGTCTTGGTATAATTACCTCATGTTTTAACATCTTTGTTTCCTTAGAGAAATGATAAACTATTATCTGATAATTAAAGACCACTACAAAGATAACTCACTCACAAGGCAAAGAGATGAAAGAGATGAACTGCAGGTCATCCTCTTTACAAAATCGTTCTGGTTAGATCATAACTATTATGATAATCTTACTTTCTCTCTACTAAGACTACGCTTTGTAATCCTCTTTCAAAGATTTGTGACTTACTTTGAAGGATCTCTTCCACAGTAAAATAAATCCCACTTTATTGCTCATAACTAGCTTAGCTAGACCTGTAAGTAATGTCTCTCTGGTGAGCAGCACTTAACAAGCCATATATCAAATGAACATCAGTAGACGACACGCTGGCACTTCACATTCCAAGACTCAGGTATGCAACTGTGGCATGAAGAAACTCTTACCATATTCATATCTATCCCATTAGTATACGACCATGCATGTTGAAAATATTCCTCCAATCGTTGCCGTAGTGGATTGGGGATCTGATGGAAGCGTATGAATTCCTTTATCCTGAGCATTTGGGTGTGGTAGCGAGATGTGCCTGAGTACAATCTCTGGATGATCGCCGAAACATTACCGAAGATACTGGCATACATTAGTGCTGGAAGAGTATACATTACATGAGTATAACATCCTGAAAACAAAACAGATCAAAATCATAGTTCATTCCTCCAGACACCCCTTCCATTTATTCATTGTTCCCTCACTCCCTTCTGCCCTCCATCCAGCCTCTCCTCTCTCATCCATCCATCCATCCATCCATCCATCCATCCATCCATCCATCCATCCATCCATCTCATCCATTCATCCATCCATCCATTAACCCACCCACACACCCACCCATCCATCCATCCATCCATCCATCCATCCATCCATCCATCCATCCATCCATCTACCTTTCGCCTCATCCATCCATCCATTCATCCATCCATCCATCCGCCCATCCATCCATCCATCCATCCGTCCGTCCGTCCGTCCGTCCGTCTATCCACCTACTCATCCATCCATCCATCCATCCATCCATCCATCCATCCATCCATCCATCCAACTACCTTTCGCCTCATCCATCCATCCATCCATCCATCCATCCATCCATCCATCCATCCATCCATCCATCCATCCATCCATCCATCCATCCATGAATTTATATATCTAGATAAAAGAATATTTTCTGTTATTCTCAGATAACACGGAGAGACTGAAAGAATTTCCAGTACGGGAAGCATTGGGAGAGGGCAACTTTACTGATTCATATCTTTCCATAAGTGAGGAAAATGGAACTGAGGAAAGACTGAGTGGAGGGGGCTATCAGACGATCATTTTCGATTGAAGATTTCAAGCCTACAGCTAAAAGCATAATTTATATATGGAACGAATCTCAGTGTTGCAAAATAGGCTGGAGTTTTGGAGATTACCAGATTAAAATAAAAGTGTCAGCAACATACACTGCAGTTTCTAGTGTAAAAGTCACATAAAATACTGAACGGCTGAACATATATATATATATAGATACTTACATCCTATGAGCATAATAAGAATTGAAAATATCTTCTCCGAGTTTGTATTGGGTGAGACGTTGCCAAATCCCACACTTGTAAGACTGGAGAAGGTAAAGTATAAGGCAGTCACGTATTTTGACTTGATGGTTGGCCCACTGTTTAAGTCTGAAGTGTTATAGTACTGGTGCGTCTGTCGGGCTAACTCGTCCAGCCACCCTATCCGGGGTGTGCGGTCCATGCCCAGGTTTCGCTCCATATTTCCTATAGCGTACCATATACAAGCCAGCCAGTGAGCTATGAGGGCAAAGGTTGCCATGAGTAGGAGAAGCACTGCTGCTCCATACTCTGAATATCTGTCTAATTTTCTTGCTACTCGCACCAGCCGGAGTAATCTCGCTGTTTTTAGCAAACCAATCAGAGTGGTTGTCTGCAGAAAAAAAAAAAAGTAAAATTTTGTTGTAGGCTATGATAAAAGTCAACCGATAAAAAACCATTAAAAGTGGTTGTCTTCAAAAAAAAAAAAAAAGAAGTAAAATCCTGCTGTAGGCTGAAACAAGGATCAAATATAATAAACCAATCAGAGTTATTATTTTGCAGAAGACAAAAATTAAAATCTGTTTTAGGTTATGGCCAAAGTCAAATATTATAGCAAACCCAATAGGAGAGATTGTCCACAAAGGACAAAGGTAAAATTCTAAAGATCAAATATATCAAACCAGTCAGAATGGTTGTTCGCAAATAACAAAACAAAATCATGTCAAAGACTAAGATGAAATTCACACTTCGATAAAAAGATGGGAAAGTTATGGCATTACCGGATGCGATTTACAACAGTACAAAGGTAAAATTACCGGATGCGATTTACAACAGTAGAAAGGTAAAATTACCGGATGCGATTTACAACAGTACAAAGGTAAAATTACCGGATGCGATTTACAACAGCGCAAAGGTAAAAATTACCGGATGCGATTTACAACACTATGGACTAGGCTGAGAAACTTATCAGGAGCCTTTAAATTATCTTAAGTCTAATAATATTTGAAAATGACTTCACAAGTAATTTCGTTTATCTCATGACCCTTTACGTATTGTTGCAGAGGATTCAATGAACCTCTGAAGTAGCATTTAATACAGTAAGTGAATTATCCGAAAAGGACAACATTATTTGAAAGAATATTGCTTGGAAACAATTATATTCCTAAAACTTTTCTTCGCAGTCATTTTGGATTCTGTTCTGAAAATGCCATGGTAAAGAAATCTGAGAGGCAAAAAGTTTGAAAGGAGAAAATGATTTCCCATTTCATATTTTAAAAAAAGGCCAAAAAAAAAATAGCTTTCAGTGCATGCTGAGAGGGCAATAGAAAAATGATTATTGCAGTCAACATTTACAAGTGCCTGATTCTCCCACCCAACTCCTCACCTCGTTCTTGCAATGACAAAACACTGTATAATCATGATTTGGTTTGAACATCTTAAGGTATTTTGTTGTTGAACAACAGCCTTCTTCTCAATTGTGGGTTTAATTCATGTAACCATGGTACACTGCTTTCAGTTCCCAATTCATTTTAACAAGCAAAGACCAGTTCTATACCACTGACCAATAGCGACTCTCTCACGTCTAAAATAAGGTACTTTTCTCACATGCTGTGAGTACAGTGTTTCCATTGACATCAGGGCTCATAAGAAGATTAGTTGTTTGACAGTGATAATGAATGTTCAAGACTATAGATCATGATCGATGAACGTCCAGTGATCCCTGCTTGCCGTTAAATGAGTTTGTGAGCTGTTTCTATGCTGGTGGTTGTATACGACCACAGACTATCAGCTGAGTGTGTGTTCGTTTGTGTGACTGTTTGGGGATATGGAGGTCTGTGCATGTGTGTATCTTCCATAATGTGTGTTGTGTGTTGGTCACAGCCATCTCTCTCTCTCTCTCTCTCTCTGTGTAGGTGTGTATGTGTGTGTGTGTGTGTGTGTGTGTGTGTGTGTGTGTGTGAGAGAGAGAGAGAGAGAGAGAGAGAGAGAGAGAGAATGTGGCGCACACGCTTTCATTCGTATTTTTGCTCTCTGGAATTCAATTTCAGTTCAAATCTTATCTTAGCTTATTATTCTTGCCACTTACACTATCATAAATTGAGTGTAAGAAAAGAGAAAAAAAACCGTAGAGCTCATAGTTAGTTTAGTAATACCAGGATGAATATCCTAGATATTAAAAATAGACTGGCAGTCTCTGAAGTCAACTGACATTGATACAAACTCAGTGAATAAAATATCATGGTGTGACAAAGATGTTTTTTGCAGAAATTGCAGAAAGGTTAGACAAGAAAATATGCATACCTACAAACTGATCTAAATAAAAGTGTGCTAATCCCCAGGTAGGTACGTACGTGAAATTCTTACGTTATCATTATGAAATCAATAAAAAATTTAATTTTCACCTACACTCTCATCTTAAGGTCACCTACCTGGCATTGTCGCTTGAGCGAAATGTCAATCAATCATGAAATTATCTACAGCCTAAAGAAAACATATGTTCAGATAACTATTTCTGTGAAAAGGCCAAATATCTTAAGAGAGTGCCAGATAATATATATGACTGTATAGAAATACAAACACATGATTAAATACAACGTTAAGTGTGTAGGCTAGAATTTAGCGCTGAAGTAGTGGGAGGAATTATGTATTACATGTGCATATTTGCGCTAGTCATTTCAAAATGCCTCAGATTTAGAAAGAGAAGAAAACTCTCTTTGTTGTACGAGAGGGGTTCAATGAATAAAAATAATGCTGAAAAGGTAGGATCTTCCTTGATTCAACCAAGTCGTAACCAAACACCATGTAAAACAACTTGATTTTAAACTGGGAGCACCAAACCTCTCCATGAAGGAAAGGGGACGGGGGCTTTTTAGAATTTATTAATGTACTGTAGTAGGATATTGATTGCATGCTTCTTCATAACACATGACAGTGAAAAAGTTAAAGCCCAATGCTATGCAGGCCATATTTAGATCTTCGCTCTTGGTGGAACATATCGTCACCGTGCTTCGAAAACTCTTGAAATGAGACTTACGCCATTAAAAAAACAACCATGTTGTTCGTGAAATCAAGGCCTATATTGATATGTTTTAAAAAAGTAAATGCGTCAATATTTTCCCACCAGAACTGCAGCTGGAAATATATACGCTAACTTTTTTTTGTATGAGTGCTTTGCCATATAAACATATCAGCGGTGTTCTCCGAGAAGTGTGAAAAATGACGATCCATTTTCGAGAGACAGTGACGACATTTCGGCACGCCGATTGAGCGCCACTGTTTCAACCCAGTGTTGGGCATTCATTGAATAGAAAAGCTTTTAACTAAACAAAGATATTGCTTCCACATCTTAAAAACAAGGGATAATTCTAAACTCACCTCATCTGTCTCAGATCCAAACAACAACAGATCAAATGGAATGGCTGCAACAACATCTATGAGGAACCAACCCTTGAAATAGTGCACGGCTATTTTGCCCGGGTGACTCACGACCTCATCATTCTTGTTAACATACGTTGTGCGGAAGTTGATGAAAATATCAATGATAAACATGATGTCAACTATGAGATCGATGATAGTAAGAGGTTCTGAGTATCGTTCCTGAATTGTGGCCCTGTTCTTCTGTTTCTTCTCCTCGCTGAGAAGAAACGCCGCGGCGTAAGGGGTGAATATTGCGGTGTAGATGACCAGGAGGAGGATGATCCAGTCCCACACGGCTTTGAAAGGGGAATAGTGGAGAAGTGTACACTTGGGTATTCTCTGTGACTGGAGTTTGTACTCGGGTAAGACCTCAGCTCCCAAAGATAAAACCTGTGGAGATAGACAGGCAAAACAATAGATGTAAAATGTGAAAAAAAATTACAAGAGTATGTGAAGGTGTGAGAGAGAGAGAGAGAGAGAGAGAGAGAGAGAGAGAGAGAGAGAGAGACACACACACACACACACACACACACACACACACACACACACACACACACACGGACACACAATCAAACACAGCGAGAAATAAGGAAGTAAATTCGTATGTGCGTATAATGGTAGAATGATTTGCATGAGTGAATAAATGCATTAACTAACTATTAAAAACATTACCATTACTCTTGCTCATAATACAACTGGATGTTGTCTGAATTCAATTAACTTACTGCTAATATTACTGATGAAAATATTTTCCATATTTTCAGTTCAAGTGATTATCTAGGCATAGGGCAAATATCTCTTCATAAACCAGATACAAACAAGAATAGTTAGTTTCATGTGCTTATGAAATAGATCAACAAGTAAATGAAAATCATCAAAGACATTTCACATGTTTACATTCATAAACGTCATGAGGAGGACCATGTACTGAACTTAACTTTATAATAATCATGTGTACACTTAACTCAATAATATTTCAAACGAACTATCAATCAATCATCATTCTCAGCTGCAGAAAGTTAAGTCAATACAATTTCAAACAATCTCTCTAATTAGACATATTTCTCAGATGCTGGGGAAGCTCTGAACACTGCTTTTTTTTTGGAGCATCCGAAATATCCTTTGACGCAGAAATTTCAGAGGAAGAGTAATTTTATGCACCTCTAACATCAGTTTCAAACACATGTGTTGACCCAGCATGAAAGCTAGGGAGCTTATAGATCAGTTTCAGCGGTGCTTTACTGTGGAATGCTTTTCCTCTTGAAAATACTTTTGGACGTCTATGGTGACACGGTTGAAAGCTATAGTCACTTCAATTTCCCCTTTTCTTTTCTTTTCTTTTCTTTTCTTTTCTTTTCTTTTCTTTTCCTTTCTTTTCTTTTCTTTGTGCTTGAGTACGTTAAACTTTCCTCTCTATCCTTCTCTCCCATTCCTTTATCCCTTCCCCCTTCACCATTCCTTGTACACACATTCTATCCTCTTTACTATGCCTATAATAAACACAGTACACATGGATATAACAAGTATTAAGTGCAGACTGATTTAGTCAGACATTAACGAATAAGGACTGAAAGTGAAAGAAAGCCATACAAACCTATAATAAGTGGCAGGTAGAAAGTCATGGAAAGATAGAAACAGTAAGCTAAGGGTTTAAAGAATGAGAAAACAAGAAACACAGACAGTGTGAGAGATAGAGTGAGTTACAGACCTGGAAACTGAAAGATTAGAGGAGGCCGTAAGCCAAAGTTTCAAATGAGAGATAACGTGATAGAAAGACAAAGACAGTGAGCAACGGGCGAAAGAAGCGAGAGAGATATAGAGAGTAACAGAGAGAAACGCAGATAACAGAAATGTTGTGGTTCATGAGTTCAAAAAGAAGGAAGGACTTGTGAGAAGCCGTAACGCATCACAAGCTAAAACATATCACTAGATATGAACTGAAAACTTGCACATTAACGATAGGATCTCTTACCATCGTAAAAATTACGCTAACTTTGCATACTGAACGTACTAACGGTGCATCCAGCAGAGATGCACTAATGTAATTTTTACAGTGGTTAATGGTAAAAGATCCCATCGTTAATGCGCAAGCTCTCAAATAGCTCACTCTCAAGAGTTCTCCCATGTGTTTGCAACTTTTCATAATCTCGAATGTCTGGTTTATTGAATTGTACTGTTAACCTGTCTAACCCTGCGTGTACTGCCAACTTACCTAAAGCGAAAATCAACCATTAATACCAGAACAAACATTATAATAACACACAAAAAAAAAAATCAAGAAAAAAAGACGGATAGAGATGAAACATTCACACGCCTTCGATCAGGATAATTCCTCAAACACATGCTAATTGCTCACATCATATAATCAATATCAAATTATACAACTGGTGTGCATTTTAAAAATTCTTTTACACCTTCATTTACCCAAAAAGCAACTGTTGGCTGTATTAAGTACTAGGAAAACTGAGAATTATATCAGCTGCAAGAAACTGGGGTGGGGGTGGAGGGGGAGGAGGGTGAGAGAGGGCTTCATGAGATGGATAAGGAAGGAGTGGACGGGTCAGATGTAATGGTATTATGTTAAGTAGATAGATAGATAGATAGATAGATAGATAGATAGATAGATAGNACACACACACACACACACACACACACACACACACACACACACACACACCACACACAGAGACAAACAGAGCGAGAAACAAGGAAGTAAATGTGCTATGATGGTAGAATGATTTGGATGAGTGAATGAATGCATTAACTATTAAAACCATCACTATTACTCTTGCTCTAATACAGTTGGATGCTGTCTGAGATCAATTAACTTCCTGCTAATATTAGTGATGAAAATATTCTCCAGATTTTCAGTTCAAGTGATTTTCTGGACATATGGCAAATATTTCTTCGTAAACCAGATACAAACAAGAATAGTTAGTTTCATGTGCTTATGAAATAGATCAACAAGTAAATGAAAATCATCAAAGACATTTCACATGTTCCACATGTTCACATTCATAAACGTCATGAGAAGGACCATGCACAGAACTTAATTTTATAATAATCATGTGTACACTTAACTCAATAATATTTCAAACGAAGTATCAATCAAGCATCATTCTCAGCTGCAGAAAGTTAAGTCAATAAAATTTCAAACAATCTCTCTAATTAGACATATTTCTCAGATGCAGAGAAAGCTCTGAACACTGCTCTTTTTGGAGCATCCGAAATATCCTTTGACGCAGAAATTTCAGAGGAGGAGTAATTTTATGCACCTCTAGCATCAGTTTCAAACACATGTGTTGACCCAGCATGAAAGCTAGAGAGCTTATAAATCAGTTTCAGCGGTGCTTTACTGTGGAATGCTTTTCCTCTTGAAAATACTTTTGGACGTGTATAGTGACAAGGCTGAAAGCTTTAGTCACTTCAATTTCCCCTTTTTTTTTCATTGTGCTTGAGTAAGTTAAACTTTCCCCCACTATCCTTCTCTCCCATTCCCTTATCCCTTCCCCCTTCACCATTCCTTGTACACATATTTTATTCTATCCTCTTTACTATGCCTATAATAAACACAGTAAACATGGAAACAACAAGTATTAAGTGCAGACTGATTTAGCATTAACGAATAGGGACTGAAAGTGAAAGAAAGGCTTACAAACCTATAATAAGTGGCAGGCAGAAGGTCAAGGAAAGATAGAAACAGTAGACTAAGGGTTTAAAGAATGAGAAAACAAGAAACACAGACAGTGTGAGAGATAGAGTGAATTACAGATCTGGAAACTGAAAGATTAGAAAAGGCCGTAAGCCAAAGCTATAAATGAGAGATAACGTGATAGAAAGACAAAGACAGTGAGCAACGGACGAAAGAAGCGAGAGAGATAGAGAGAGTAACAGAGAGAAACGCAGATAACAGAAACGCTGTGGTTCATGAGTTCAAAAAGAAGGAAGGACTTGTGAGAACCAGTAACGCATCACAAGCTAAAACATATCACTAGATATGGGCTGAAAACTTGCACATTAACGATAGGATCTTCTTACCATCGTAAGAATTACGCTAACTTTGCATATTGAACGCACCAACGGTGCATCCAGCAGAGATGCACTAATGTAATTTTTTACAATGGTTAATGGTAAGAGATCCCATCGTTAATGCGCAAGCTCTCAAATAGCTCACTCTCAGAGTTCTCCCATGTGTTGCAACTTTTCATAATCTCGAATATCTGGTTTATTGAATTGTACTGTTAACCTGTCTAACCCTGCGTGTACTGCCAAATTAGCTAAAGCGAAAATCAACCATTAATACCAGAACAAACATTATAATAACACACAAAAATCAAGAAAAAAAGACGGATAGAGATGAAACATTCACACGTCTTCGACCACGATAATTCCTCAAACACATGCTAATTGCCCATATCATATAATCAATATCAAATTACACAACTGGTGTGCATTTTTGAAATTCTCTTTCACCTTCATTTACCCCAAAAGGAACTGTTAGCCTTATTAAGTAATAGGAAAACTGATATCAGCTGTAAAAAACTGGGGTGGGGGTGGAGGGGGAGGAAGGTGAGAGAGGGCTTCATGAGATGGATAAGGAAGGAGTGGATGGGTCAGATGTATTGATAGATAGATAGATAGATAGATAGATAGATAGATAGATAGATAGATAGATAGATAGATAGATAGATAGATAGACAGAGGGTGGGTAGGTGGGTGGGTGGGTGGATGGATGGATGGATGGATGGATGGATGGATGGATGGATGGATGGATGGATGGATGGATGGATGGATGGATATGGCTTTAGACAAATATATGGCCAGAAGGGGATAAACATATGGAACAGCGGACAGATGGATATATCGATGGGCAAGTGAGTGGTTGGAATGATGGGCGGGCGGACGGATGCAAGAAAGAATGAAGGGATGAACTGGTACTTTGATGGATGAAATGACAGAAAGCATTTGACACAACAATTATGGAAGCTTAAACATTTAATCCAATTCCTCGCCGATGAGCAAAATTCAGCTTTCAGAACGAATTGTGTCAAGGGACTCCCTCTTAGGGGAGATGATCAATTCCTCTTAGGGGAGATGATCAATTCCTCTTAGGGGAGATGATCAATTCCTCTTAAGGTATAACTCGGTAATGCCGCCTGAGTTGGTGTAAAAAAAACTACAAGCGTTAACAAAGAGGTCGTTCATACAGCCTGTTGCTGAAGATTTCGAAACCTCGGCGTTGCGAGGAACGAAGGATGATCAATATACCTGCAATTCCATCGGGAAATTATAGGCGCAAGCTGCTCAGAGTTGAAACAGATTGTAGGAAACACATCCGTCAAAATGAGAGCTTACGGGCACAAAATTTCACACTAACATCATTGGATTATCACTGTTATTACCAGTGTAACCCCACTTTTTTTTTTGTTTTTCTTGCATAGTTCTCTCCCCTCTTTTTCTTCCCGCATCGCTTGTTTAATATTTTTATAATTTTAAAAACAATCAAAGACACAATATTTTACACTAGTTAATGGGAAAATTGCGTATGTACCGATGCAGGCCTACAGTATCACATTCTACATAAGTTAGGTGCGAAAATTAGAGAGATCCCAGTTAACCTCATATCATCAGGATGAGACCAATTCCTCATAGAAATGTTACGTGACCTAGTTTATCAGCTCCTTCATATGTATTTCCTCTGTCATCGTCATCATAACCCGTCTAAAAAATTGCACAAAATTAAACCAAATTTAGCGACCATTTGACCTCACCCAGCTTGTTCACCAAGGCTACGCATGCCTGAAACGTGTGACCACCAGCCACTCACTGAACGGATGCTCTATTGTTTTCCAACCAGCGCCACGGCTTTCTACCAATCAGCGTGTCGCACTGGCCCGAGCAGTCAACCATGACCATGACCTGCAAACAGGCCTATAAAACCATATCATTTTGTCAAAACAGATAATGTTTTCAGATGCTTTTCCATCGAACACGTTAAGTATGCATGGGACAGCTCCCTATATCCCCTCCCCAAGGAACAAAAATGTCTAACACCTGAAACAGGGTAAAAGGAAAGAAGGAGAGAGCATGAGGATAGACAGAAATTAAAACATACACACAAACATACACACACAGACACACAGATACAGGCACAGACATACACACACACACACACACACACACACACNCACACACACACACACACACACACACACACACACACACACACACACACACGCACACACACACACACACATACACACACTCAAGAGATCTATTACAGAACACAGACTGGCATGGCATGGAAGGCGAACATAATCAAGACTGATCACTGCACTTTACTGAGCTGACGACGCATGAAATATCTTGATGGATGAAATATCTTCAATAATGCCATAATGTTTGAAGAAGAAGAAGAAGAAGAAGAAGAAGAAGAAGAAGAAGAAGAAGAAGATGATGATGATGATGATGATGAATGTTAGGAGAAGAAGAAGACGAAAAAGACAAAGAAGAAGACGAAAAAGACGATGAAGAAGGAGGAGAAGAAAACGAAGAGAAATAAAAAGAAGAATAAGAAGGAAATAAAGGAGAAGAAGACGATGAATTAGAAAAGGAAGACGATGAAGACGAAGAGGAACAAGAACCTCTCAGCATAACAGTCACTTCCGTGTTAAGAAATGATATTTCCGACCACCCAACCCCCTGCACTCACGGAAAGAGTAACAATTTCCCCCCTTTTTTTTTTCTTTATAAAAATGAATGTGGAGGTCCCCTCCCCCACTCCTCCCTCTCCCTTCTCTTCTCCCCCCCCTCCCCCTTAGCAAAGAAACGCGACTTAATACTAGTATTAAAGAGGAAGCTGAAATGTTTTCCACCTGGATCTATCTCATTATTGTCACGATCAAGGGGGTAATTCAAGTGGAGTTATCGTATCCTGGAAGATCTCCATCAGAGGTGCAAGTCTAATAAAAATGTGGCAAGAGCAGGAGCCAGGAATCAACCCATCAATTATTCGCATATCTTTCCAGATCTACCCTCATCAGGACAATCAGATGGGAGCATTCTTTCTATACGCAGAACAGGCTGACCTGGAGTGACCTCATCCAGGAATTTCCTGCAAGAGTCTTACTTCTAAAGTTTAATCATGAACTTTATTAAGAACATGGCGGTCAGACAGAATGACGTCCTTAGTGTGCTGTTTTGTGTTTACTCCGTGAGCAAGAGAACAACCTTTATTTCACCGATCCCACGTTAGAAAAGTTTTTAAACCAAACACTGGATATAACCGCTAGCATTATATAATACAGAGGACCTCATTTATAACGGCTTTGGACACAGTGGGACCTCGCTTAAGACGGCATAATTCAAAATTACAATTTCTTTTCGTTTAATGTACATTCAACGTACTAACACTGACACTGTTCTGTACTGTTGTCCCCCTTTGCTTTTCCTCTTAAAAAACAGAGCTCTCTTAAAACGAGACCTCGGAAACAACGGTCAGATTCTATTCTCCTGATAATCATGTTGTATGCGAGGTTTAGTGTAAAGATTTTTTCGTTTCTTCACAGAAATCTGTGCAAGACGTGGACAATCCTACTTTTGTAATTGCTCTGGATTTTTTGGCTAATGGCTAGACTACCTGAATACCAAAGATAATCACTAGAAGCCGATGCCTCCGTTTAATCATAGATACTGATTAGATCCAGCATATTTTTGATGCCGGAGATAGCGATGAAAGAAAGTAAGAAAGTAGAAACAAAGAATTTTGACTGGTCAGCGAGTAATGTGAGACCGTTCGAGATAACGAGGGAAATTCCCAGGTGCGTGTTTGGGATGGTCGTAGTTATTCACGTAGGCGAGAGTATGGCTACGATCTTAACGAGAAATCAGACGGAAGGCTTAAGATAATTCGTGGCCCTAATAATATTAGATTTAGAAGAAGCTTTCCTATGTCTGAGCTCATTATCTGTGGTCAGTCACCCGGGGGTGCTTCAAAGATGTTCTAAATTAACCTCGAAGTATTCTTTAGATCAGAGTAGAGAGCTTCTCTAAAAGAAGACTTAACTGCATACCTTTAATAATTATGTGTTTTTGACATATTAACATCAGCGAGAGAACTATTAGTGCGTGTGTGTGTGTGTGGTGTGTGTGTGTGTGTGTGTGTGTGTGTGTGTGTGTGTGTGTGTGTGTGTATATATAAAATGTTCCTAACTTCCCATTATAATCCATGTGACCCCTATATCATGCTCTTGACACATACTTTAAGGTTAAATTAGCATAGCTCAACAATTCAGTTATTTAAATAAACACCATAATAATTATATATTTCAGGATGTTTGATGGAAAACTCTATTCCTGGTCTGTCAAGTATTTCCAATACCAAATTTTCAGTATCCAGTTATTTTCATTTAGCCCAGTATTAATCTCAAACCAGAAGTTTTGCTATGGAATGCTCGAAGTTTTGTGACACTGCGTAAGTGCAAAAGTAAACTATAAAGCAGTGCAGCACTGTTTTAAATGTTCGACTAAGTCCAGCATATTATCTTTGCCCCGGTCTTTAGTTACTCCATGTCTAATTTTTGCAAACACGGAGCTGTAGAGAACTGCGTCTGCATAATGTTGGAAATGTTTTCATGATCTTCGAAAGTCATTATACAAGAGAAATATTCCCCACCCCCTTCTTCCTTCAGTGCGCCTATATTTTATTCCTTCAAACTAGTTCTGGTAGAAAAGAAAATGTAATCATCTGATCTTGCGTCCTAAAAATATATTAGTATCATCTTCTGGTTGATATGACACTAGTTACGGTGCGTGTTTATCTTGCCAAGATCTTGTAACATGTTTGAAAGTTGCTATGACAAAATAAAAAAAAAATCCCCTAATCTAATTCGCAGTTCGGAAAAGCCATAAAATATAAGCAGGTGTGACTTTCGCACATGCAGATGATTTGCAATGTACATGATTTATGCTGCGGATTACAGCAAAAATAACACTCAGGAAATATTTATTCTGAACATTCAGCATATTCGTTGGGAAAAGAAATCTGCTTTCTTCTTTCCAAGAGTGAAAAAAAAAACTTGGAAAAGCATAGCAGACGAAAGTTGTTCATTATTTTATGCATAAAAAAAAAGACGGGAGGGATCATTCTAGATAAATTCATAAGCATTGCTGTCGTCTCCTGCAAATTATAGAGGTTCCACATCTGGTGTGAAGAGATTTATCGAGAATTTACACCGACGTTGAAGTATGTGCCTGTCATAAATGAATACATAAAATTATCTTTATCATCACCAACACAATATCATCATGAACTACATTATTACAAATAACAGCATCGTTTTCATCATCTTCGTCGTCATACTCAACGAATAAAACCTACCACGACAGTAAATGAAGCAACATGTTTTGTAAGACAGCAATTATGACCTTTTCACACTATCTGTAATACAGTGCTATACATCACACCGATGAAATTAGCATGGACGACTGCTAAAACATTGTATAATTTGTAATGGTCGATGAATATTATCATTTTGCTCTACAAAATGCCGTGTTGAAGGTTGTTGCCAGGGGGCATAATATTGCCACAGATGTAGAATGTAACATTTTTCCTATTGTTTTTCCCTCTATCGAGTGTCAGCACCTCAGGGCCACAGAATTATATGTATATACCATACAATATATATATATATACTGTATACACACAAACACACACACACACACACACACACACACACACACACACACACACACACACACACTAATAGTTTTGTGGCAGATCTCCTAAAACGTCATCATCGACCGGAAACCCACACTCTCAAAACGCAGTGACCAGCACTTAGCACTACGTAATCGACCAATATGATTACCAGAGACACGGCGGTTAAAATTAATGTGCTTCACATGGAGACAGGCTCTGACAAAATGACTGGGCATAACGACATGCACAGTTTGTTTTCAACCGCCTTCATTCATCTAACAAAACACCCAGTACCTTTGACAGCCTATAAACTTCAAAAACGTCACTGGAAGTGGTACAGTTCCAAACTTTTCCAAGTTATTTTTCACACTTCTGAGAGAATGCCAGGAAAACGTTGTTACGGCAGAGCAAAAAAAAAAAAGAGAGAGTAATATCTATCTTCGCAACTGCAATTTTTGGCGGCAAATGCTGGCGTTTTTATATTTTTTAGCATGTCAACATGAACCTTGGTTACATTTAAACAACGTAGTACCCTTATTTAAAAAAAATGTCGATAATGCAGACCAAGAGAAAGAAGTATTTCTTAGAAATATAATACATATGTCTCAATCAAGGGGGTTAAAAAGGTTGCTCCGTGCTGAGGAACCCATTCCTTGCACCCTGGAACAATTTATTGATATTACCAAGATGCTTTCATTACAAAAGAAGAAATGGCATTATAAACAGCTTTCTCAGGGACAAATTGTTTATCTTCGTGCTTCGGCGTGTTGAGCACTCGAGAGTAAGATTTCTGCACAATGTTCAATAAGATGTACCTGGGCCAAATTGCCATATTTATGTATCTCGACCCCATTCTTTGCATTTCCCCGCCTAGTCTCTCTTTCTCTCCTTCCCTCTCAGCATCCATGTATACTGTAATAATAATAATTTCATTTATATTGCGCCTTATCACGATGAGGCCTCAAGGCGTGTACAGAACAGTTGCAAAAAATCCATCAAAAACGCATGCGCACACACACATGTATATATGCAAAGAAACGCGCTCACACTCATGCATATACACACATATTATGCACGCGCGCGCGCGCACACACACACACACACACATACATACACACACACACGATGACACAGTACAATATCACATCATTCTTAACAAACGGAACGACAAACATATTCATTTTACAACTCTTGCCGATTGCAGCGACCGCTTTTTCAAGGCTGGGCAAAACACCCAGAGCAAAAGTAAGTCTTGTAAGTTTTGTTTTTGTTTTGAATTGAGAACAATGATTCAGACTCTTGGAGAGAGTGGGAGAAAATTCCAAACTATAGATGCCTGGTATAAAAATACTCACTCTCCTGTTTTTGAGTGGGCTTCGGAAATTCTATAATATTATACTAAATAACTTTTGTTTTTTTTTTCTTTTCTCTCCCATAAGCTACGGGGAAGGACATCCGTAATCTTTCGTGCATACACTAATTATTGGGACATTCCCACTCTACCCTGAATTAGCTGTACTGGCAGACATCAATTTAGGCCACCGACCAACCCATCCAGAATCTTTAAGGCCCCCATTGCGATCGATCAGAACAAAAAACAAAAACCGTCGAGTAGGTAAGTCAATTTAATCCAGCTGAAGGTGCCAGAGCACAAGTGATTTAACTTCTCGTCACGCTGCGTCGAATCGCATTATCAGACAGAAAGAAAAAAAAATGAGTGCAAGAAAGTACGATGTCACTTTAAGTCGGCCATGGCATAGTCTATAATCCTGTAAATACAGTATTTCCATGAAATATCTAACCAGTGTTGCCACTCTGGTCATGTGCTTATCCCCAGTGACGAGAGTAATTTTCACTACCTTTCCCTACGGACGGTTTGAAGTAAATTTTGTGGGGAAAATCGATTAACTTTACTGTTAAAAGTAACTTCACTGTTAAAAAGAAAAAAAAAAAAACAACCACGAGACATTTCCCCCATTTTAGAGTACATTTCACGATTTTTCCAACTTACGAAAGGCAGTTTTCCTCTATATAGGGGAAAATCGCTTCTCATAAAGCCATTTTAAATTCCCGCTAGGAATAATACCTACGAGTGGTAACACTGCATCTGACATAATATCCCGGTCGCATTCTCGAGTTCAGCTTTTTAGGCCTACCCACTTTACACGGTTCAAATACTGGATTTACTAACCTAATCCTGCTCACTGTTCATTCATATAATCCTATGTTCATTGTCCATTCCTATAGTCCTACCACTATTCTAACCCGAACTGGTTCCATTCTAAACCAAACTGGTTCTACCTTAGCCTGAACCGGTTCTAGCCTATCCCAAACTGGTTCTTTCCTAACCCAAACTGGTTCTATCCTAACCCAAACTGGTTCTACCCTAACCCGAACGGGTTCGAAGCAACAGCATAAAAAACCTCTCGTCCTAATTTCAGTAGCCGTTAATCTCTATTCAGTGCAAAAGTTGTCAGCCTCTTAATGTCGCAAAAAGAGCACTGGACTGGAAAAGACATTTAGGTTGCAGGTACCTAATTGGTCCAAAAAAAAATTGGACTATCCGAGTCGATAGTAGCAGATTGTGTAAAAATAATCATATAACATGAAACCACACCGCAAAAGTGGTCCAGTTTTGAATTTGTAAAAAAAATAATTGTAGCAGGCAGTGTTTCCCAATGGCTTCAGCGGATTTCATTTATGCGGGCCTGTGATCTGCAAAAGAAGGCCAAATTTTTAACCTCTTTTCATGTAATTTAAAATTGTGAAAAATCTAACCGAAGGACCCCCACCGTCAATAGTATATAATTTGAGCACAGTGGTGGCACCAGACCTGCAGACTAGTCTTGGCCATCTCGGAACGTTCCTGTGGTTTGAGAAGAAATTTTTATTAAATGGCTCAAAGAGGCTTTTACAAACTGGCTCCTGCAACCTTTATTAACAATTCATTTAAATCCCTGTCTGAGCAGAAGTTGTGATGTATGCCCTATGAGTGAAACTTGCCATTTTCTCAACAAGGCTTTTCGCTTAAGCTCAGGGACACAGTTTCGATTGTTTGTACTCGACTGCCACGATTCCAGCCAACAGTTTATCTCTGCCGTGACATGAAAGAATGCCGTGTCTCCCTAATACGATTGAAAAGAGTTAACACATTTTGTTTGATCATGACAAATCCGGGCTACACTAGACAATCACGGTGAGTACGCTGTTTAGCATTGGTCCTGCCCTCGCATGACGTTAACAAAAGGCGCGGTATACACAAAACGTCACTGTGACGCAAGCAAGTCTGTGATCATATTACTAAACGAGCACATTGGCGTCACTGCACTTGAGCCAGTCTGACTGTGGTTAAAAATATTAACCGCTTTACCCAAACCTTTCAACACCTTGCTTGTGAACCCATCACGACCCATAAATTTAATTAACTCCCGAAGGTAAGTTTGTATCATCTGAATATGTTGGAACATTTTCAGCGTCTTTTGCGGAGCACCTGGCTAGCTGAAAACTGTCCGTTCAACCTCAGCCTTAGAAAAGCAATCAACAATATTTTTACATTGACAGGAGCTGAATACGTGCCGCGCTCATTAGCAGACTTAGATCTAGGTATAGAGATCATGTTTGTTTATTCTCCTCTAATAAGTGTCCAAACTGTTCCTAGACTGCAAAATAACACACCTTGTGGAAGTTTGAGGTACAGTAGCACAGAGCATAAGCGCGCTCTGCCCAAAATAAAAAGGTCTAAGGCTCTCAGCGACCCCACTCCCCCCACCCCTTCCCCCCATAACCACCGTCCCAGCCAAGGGCAGATTAAGTATTTGCAAAGCTTTGGGTACAAGAAATTTGCGGAGCCCTCCCACGACCATGCTTGGGTCAAACTCTGCCGTAACAGCAAGTTTGGCACAAATTGATATTCATCCGGATCCATCCTATTTTTCTCTTTCCCTCTCACTCTCTCCCTCCCCTCTCTTTCTTTCTTCCCGTCTTTTTCTCTCCATAAAACAATTCTTGTCCTCCAGCGCTCCCCCACCACTTCCCCGCGTGGGGCCCTAGACACGTGTCTATTGTGCCCATACCTAAATTCGCCACTGTCTCTTGCACGTTTCTCTTTGTGTTTCATTTCATCATCAGTGCCCCAACTACCCTTACACCCCCCCCCTCCTCCAACCTTCTTCAACAACCTTTTTGCCCCTTCCGCGCAAATTACATGGAATCCTTTTTGCTACACCGCGGTTGAGCAAGACTTGTTTATCATTTTCATGCACAAATTATGTTTACCATGTCATACAGGCTGCTGGCTGAAACACAAAACATTCCACGTTGTGTGAATAGCCTAAACCCAAGCCATCCTACCTGTCTAGCATGTCTACTCTCTGTATAATCCTAGATTATGCTCTTACAGGGGCTTCCATAATTACCCTAGACTTCTTTACGTTCAAAAAAAAAATCCCACTTCTCCCGAGGGGATGCCATGACCGGGTCCAAAGTTCACCTCTCCAACTCCTAAAATAAAAGGATCGCCATCCATAAACATGTAGATCTATTTTGAAACTGGGTTGCCACCAAATGTTGTCAAAGCCTAAAAGGATTGTTGGGGGAAAGTTAAACTGATGACGTCGTTCTACGTGTTACTTCGAAACGGGCAAGACTCTTGCAAAATGCTCCAAAGTCACGCGTTTTCACCCTCGGCTACATGGAAAATAGTTTCAAAGACATACCAATTCTGTGTTTGACCTGAGAATCCGTTACACGTCATTTTTATTGCTCAATTAAGTCTAAAAGGAATGAGTTCTTCTTTACTTGCCCAAATATTCCCTACCTAGAGTAGGCTATTGCCAACCTTTGTTACCATCGTCCCATGCAAAATATTCTAGATAAAAGATAATTCCATTTAGTGGCCGTCATAAGTGGGCAGGGGAAACTAAACCTCCTGCAGCTTTGACAGATCTCTCAGTTTACGCCGATCATAACACTGGCTGGCCTCTTCAAAAGATAAATAATTAATTAGTTTTCACGTAATTACTCGGGGCAGTTCATTTTTTTTTACCTTTTCCTTTTTTTTTTCCAGGTCTGATAATATCAGATGTGATTGTAAATGAAGTAGAAGTCGGTCAGAATGGAACAACAGGGACCAGCCAAATATTTTCGCACAAAAAGCATTTTGGATTTATTCGAATAATGTTAGATTTTGGATTTCATTGAAAGAAACAAACAAGTGAGTTTTCTGCAAATAAAAAAACAAACCCCAAAACAACCAGGACATGTTGGGGTACAAGGCTGAAGAAATATTTCAGGAATAGCAGCACAACAAGGAATAAAACTGAGCATTTCATACAGCCTGTCTGATAGATTAGATATTACTGGGCGCAGAGTTAGATGCATCGACACAAGTTATTTTTTCACATTACAAAGCAAGAGGACACCGTACTGCGTGGTTCTTCTTCAAGTTCATCGTCTGAGTACTCTGAGAAGGAGTAACGCAAGTAAATCAAGTCAATCACACACCACTACTTTAAAATTCAGTAACAAAAAATTGCAGGGTCCAAAGATGACCTCAAATTTTTGTAAGTCAGTGAGCTGTGGTGAGAAACGATCTGTTTTACTTCGTGCCGTGCAGGCATTGGACATGAATACGATACAAAACCAGAAGTTTCAATGTATTTGTAAGCATGCAGTAGTATATCTCGTCTTGGATTCTTTCGCTAACTACCTCTTCAGGTTTGCCTCTTCTTCTGTCTGCAAGTGTGTCTTTGAATTCCTTACTCTAAAGATGAAAGTTCAGGAAAGAACAGTAATATTTCTACAACTTTGGCTGGTGATGGCATCGTCCCTAATGATGCGTAATGAAGGAGTCTGCATTGATTGACAGAGACAGAAACGTGAAAATCTCACAGCCAGTTACATTAAATTTATACAGATAGCAATCCGGTTCTAATCAGTCAAACTCACTAGAGGATTCGATTTATACACAGAAATGCAAGAACTATAGGTTGAATTAAATTTGTGAGATGCGTGTCAGTTAATTTTGTGAGATGTGTGTTACCTGGATTTATAGGATGCGCGTCAAGTGATTTCGTAAGAATTAGTCACTTGATGATTTAAATATGTGAGAGAGTTTAAATATGGTAAAATGTGTGTCGGTTGATTTAATAGGATGCACGTCAATTGATTTCGTAAGATATGAGTCAGCTGATGTTGGAAAATGTATGGAAATTCTAATTTGATAAAATGTGCGTCAGTTGATTTTGCGAAATGTACCACATACGTTTGTAAGATGTTTGTAGATTAATTTTATAAGATGTGTGCCTCTCAACATAAAAGGTGAGATCTTGAACAGACAAAGTTCGGAATTATTTCTTTTCATTTCTCCTCCCTCTTTCAAGAGTTTTATATAACACCGTTCTTTTGACGATGAGGTTCACACTACATTCTATATTTCAACAGCCTGAGCAGCGCTGAACTTAGTAATTTTAGTTTATTATTATTATTTTCATTATCATCATCATCATCATCAACATCATCATCAGCATCATCATCATCATTATATTCGGGCCTCGGCAGAAAGTGTTGAGCAGGTTCAAAGAGCATTGAAACCTTCCCAACAAGTAAAAAAATTAAAGATTTTCCAAACTGAAGTCTGAAGAAATAATTAGCAAGAGCAAGGTGATTTTTTTTTTTGAAGGGTGGTAACAGTTTCTCCTGAAAGCAGAAGAGGAGGATTGAAACATGTCTGAAGCTTATCCAACATATTCCACATGGGTCATGGTGGTCAAAATCGATGACCACTGTTTCATTTCGTCTCCATAAACAGCCGGCCCCGGAGACAGAAAACCCATCATGCAATAAAGACACAGGCTGATTGACATCATTGTCCTTGTCAACAGGGGGTTCTCCAGATTGCCTTGAGGCTTCGGGGAGCAAATGGAAAATTTCTGGGCTTGACGGCACAACACTTGACGGCTGAGGCTTGGGCCTAAATACTCCTACTGTATGTCACAAGCAGGAGGGGGTGACTGTGAGGGCCTGTGGTAATGACTGCTAGAAAGGCACCACTGTGACGCTAAAGTAACTTTTTGAGACCTAAAAAGCGAATGCATTTTTTTGTATATTTTTGATAACCTGGATTAGAAGTAAAGTTCACAGCGCAGCAGTGCAACAAAAAGATACTGCTAAGATGCTCAAACCAAATTACACAGTGTTTTGTCTTTGCATGGCGGGACTGCATCCGCGGTGGATGTCAACGCAGAGATCGCAGGTTCAATTCTCGCCACATCATATCACATTACATCACATTACTTTCTTTGTTTCGTTCTTTGTTTCATTTGTTTGTTTATGTTTTTGTTTGTTTCTTGCATTCTTTCTGGGTGGAATTGATATTATGACCGGAAAATTAAGGTGTTTACTCAGACTCAAAGGATCGTGGTTTTGACTCCCTTCGGGTTTAAAATGTAAATACTTCGGCAAATCTAGCGAATACCAGAAAGTATGACCTGTGAATGATATTTTTTGGAAGGATCATCTCCCCTGTGTTGCTCCGGCCTGGCAATAAAAAAATGGCCAACCAACTGCATCATAAGCCCAAGAAGAAATTATCATGTTCAATCCCCGACTTCTATCACATAGTTGATAGTGTGTAAAATCGGTGCCCAAATTTAGGCAGTGAAAGCTGCTATTGTCTGAATGTTATAATCAGCGCTTGCAAGATAGCAAAGACGCTGGATATCTTCCAGGAAGTTGGAAACTGTTACTATACAGCGTAGACTATAGGGTATACAACTTGCTACGATAAAAAAATATTGTGATGTCGCGTGAACGGGCAATACCTGGATAGAAACTACAATTATAGTTATTATTAGAGTGAGTGTAGAATTTACAGTGGAAGGGACAGAACGGTGGATGGGAAGTATCGAGAGAGAGAAAGAGAGAGAGAGAGAGATTGAGAGAGAGAGAGAAATCAAGGAGAGAGAGAAATCAATCGCGAGAGAGAGAAAGAACGAAAGAGAGAGAGAGAAAGAGAGAGAGAGAGAGAGATTGAGAGAGAGAGAGAGAAATCAAGGAGAGAGAGAAATCAATCGCGAGAGAGAGAAAGAACGAAAGAGAGAGAGAGAAAGAGAGAGAGAGAGAGAGAGAGAGAGAGAGAGAGAGAGAGAGAGAGAGGGAGCGATCGGGTAGAAGCTCTCTCTAGCACAAACCTGTCCATAATATCACAATGACCAGCAGAGAAAACTGAAATTCGTCTGGCCGTTCTATGATAAGATTGACAACACGGCCAGCAATATAGCCCGAGCAAGAGATTGTCTTGCGTAGAGAACGTAATTTTGCCTTTGCCCAACAATGAATCATTTGTAAAGGAGAACTGTTAACTGCCCAATCAATGATAACAGTACAGGTCCCGTTCACCGTAACCGCCCAAAATCCCATGTTTCTCAACAAACAGGATAGGGATCAGAGATTGTTTAACATTCCCCCAGGACCAACCATATTTTCTAATTTAAAACCTCTCGAGATAGCAAAAAAAAAAAAAAAAGATTGCGACCGAAAATATGATACAAAATGCCAAGATAATGTCAAATTAGCGCATACATTCGGCTATAATCTCGTTTCATTCCGTTTTGACCTGATATCGAACAAGCGTTTCTTTCATAAGGCATGTCATCTGATAACGGGATGTCATATTGTATCTTAAAGCAAACGCTTCCGGCGAGACGCTGCCTCAATAAAGAACATGCAAGGTCTGAAAAACGAACGCACAGGCTATATGAAAAGGATAAGAGTCCTTGGTATAGGAAGAGAGCATTGAAGAGTTATCATTTGCTAAATATCATTTCCCCTGCGCCCCTTCAGTTCCGGTAAGTGACTTTGGTGAGTATATATTAGAAATGCCGAAATCATTAAAAAGTAATTATCCCCCTTGCTGTTTTTAACATCTGGTGAGTATGAAGGAATGCTTAACTGAGTCCCAGATTTGAGCTTAGTGCTAAACCTTGGTGATGATGCCGTTTATACAATGCTTTAGAATTCGTTTACAACATGTCTTGGAAATGGACGAAAAATAACACTTAAATATAAATCACAAGATTGTTCAGACGGGACACAAAATAATATACCAAGTAGTTGGTCATCATGCTATGAACAATTTAGATAAGATAAGATAAGATAAGATAAGATAAGATAAGATAAGATACTTTATTTATCCCCGTGGGGAAATTTTTCTTTGCTACAGTGATGCATACAATTATACATACATTAAGTATGACCTAAGTGGCCTACACGCAGATCATTGATACGATCCAAATCACATTCGTCGTTGCAACAACTATACCACAACTTGATTTCTCACTGTACATAGAGTACACACATATCATTCTCTCTGGAGATTTTTACCCACAAGCATAAGGTGTTGTTTATATATCGTTAATATACATTTATCGTATGGCTAATCATTCTAACGATGCAGGTTCTGCGTATATTGGAATAAATCAACAGTACTTTACTGTGATGATACAGCTGTAGTCATTATTAGCACGGATACGGTCAGATAGGAAAAAAGTGTTGGATCATTTAACATTCTTTTAATTTTCGTAGTTAACGAGCATTCCTTAAAAACAAAACAAAACAAAACAAAACAAAACAAAACAAAACAAAAAAACAAAACAAAACAAAACAAGACAAGACAAAAACAACACAAAACAAAACAAATAAAAACACATGAAACAAACATTGAATCGCCAAAATGCAGAATCGTCGAACAAAAAAAGTAATAGATCAGAGATCATCAGAGAGTGGTAGACATGTATGCCAGTTATGGAAGAATAAGAAGCACTGGGCAGAGAAGTCGTGACGTTTGAAAATTCATGACGCACTCACCTCGCATTTATCGCAACTCCCAAGAACACATGGAAAGTTTTAATAAAGAGGGAGTTGGGGATACTTATTCTGTTTTCTGAAAGAAATGCTGCCATTAAGCGGAAAGCACAATGAATGGGAGTGGAAATAAACAGAGATCACTGTACATTAACTCTGATTTCTCGAGTGGTGTGAGGACAACTAAGTTCTAAGAACGAGAAAGACGAATAGGAAAGAAGAGAGATTTATTGTGGGTCAGTATAAAGCGGTGACCATCGTTTGTTCCTTTGAGTAACCGTGGCTTTAGACAGCCTGTGTTGGATGGATTGATTTTCTATGACAAAACAACCCAAAAAACCAACAAACCTTCCCTCTCTAGCTTCCGACTTATTATTTTGATTGTAAGCACTTCCAAAAACAAATAGGAGATTCAGATTAGAAAGAACTCCTTTTTAAGCTTATGACTGGTAGCAAAATAACTGAATAGCCACTTTGAGATTTCACTTTAATGACGCTGGCCTTATACAGTATTTTTCTTATGTTTTATACTATTTGGGACATGAAACTGAGTGGTCGTGGTCGCTTTGGATAGACATTTTGCCATATGAAGGTCAGATATATGAAAAAAAAACAATGACGTTCATTCCTGAACTCGGCCGCCATTGTAGGTGGCCGTAATGTTCAGGTGGTCAAGGATCAGGTTCGCCTGGAAATTCCTATATCTCCCGAATCTGCCATGTTGCAGGCATGAAGGCCTGCCTTCCACCTGAGTTCCTCATGTTAAACCGTAAACAGAATAAACCTGCCACAGGTCATTCAACTCAACGAACTCGATTAAAATTATAGTTAAGTCACTGCTAGGCCACCTGTTGTCTGCAGACATATCAACGAGGCTGTGACCCCCAGACTGAGAGAACTTGAGATTACTGGCGGGTCAAGTCGAGAGGAGAGATTACAAGAAATATAAGAGAGGGTACATATCTAACGAGCGATCGGCACCATCAGCATCTATGATTTTTTTGATAAAAGAGGCGAACATTTTTAAACACTACTTCAATCCGACATCTTTAGTGAAAGTTGAATAAACGCCAAAAGGGGAACAGTCTAAACGTTTCGGCAAAAGCATTCTTTGGTAGAAATAAAATAAATGAATTTCTAGTGAACGCAGCCATATAAAGTAGCTGAAAAGTTTAAAAAGATGGATAATCAGTGAACTAGAAATCAGGTTTAAGTTAAAATTAGAGCAGAGGTCTTATGAAAATAGCTGGTAATGATTTTAAAGGAGATCACGAGGAAGTGGTTAACGAAAAAAAAAAGTGCGGGTTCACCAGAGGCAGTAAAGATAATGATTCATATCACACGCGAAGGTATAAAAATGTATGAAATCAGTATTTATGAGGCAATGAAAGACATTGCCAGAGTGTCACATAACTACCTCATGACGATAGCTGCAGAAAGTAAGGCTGCAAACACAGTGGTTAATGTGACGGTGTAGTCCCATTAGGTTACAGACCTGTAATTGTACTTTCACTTTGTGGTCCTACAACTTAGGGGTTATATTTCATCTCCCCTTTTCCCTCTTTTGGCATGCCCTGCTTCCAGTAATAAGGGCTCCAGGGGGGAAATTTTGATATCATGGGAATCTGTGTCCATTTTACTTTATTTTACCAGGCACTATTTAG
>JAWQUT010000084.1:2136304-2149478 GCA_033807755.1 Ellobium chinense | reverse complement strand
TCTCTCTCTCTCTCTCTCTCTCTCTCTCTCTCTCTCTCTCTCTCTCTCTCTCTCTCTCTCTCTCTCTCTCTCTCTCTCTCTCTCTCTCTCTCTCTCTTTCTACTATATATACAGTTAGACACCCTACCTCAGCCACAGCAGACCTCCGCCTATAAAAACGATCAGTGCTGGTCGCAACCTTCTTCAGTTTCTTATCCTTGTAGTTGAAGAGGCCCCTCTTTTTGTTGGGCAAGTACTCAGGATGTATGGTGGCCAGTGTGATAGCCTCAATGTCCGTATCCCCGCCGAATGTCACTCTGGACCTCTCACTTCTCGCCACATAGGCGTGGCCGCCCCTGATCATGTACACCCCTCCATTGCGGCCCCGCTCCTCCACAGTCATCACGAGACACAGGGGCGTGCTTGCAATAGGGTGACGGACCCCACAGCTTTGGATGCCGTTTCAGTCACGGTCTGCTCCGACATGTTCAGAAATACACAGCAAGCGTCCATAGTTATAGAGTATCCACGGAACTCCTAATATAATAGAATGACATCTCCTAGTATCAAGATTTGCTGATTTTCACATCATAGTATCATGATTTCCTGATTTTTACATCATAGTATTATGATTTGCTGATTTTGACCCAACTCGCTTAGAGGATCAAAAGGTCGTAAACTGAATTGAAACTCTTGTCGGACGGAGGCTGTTCTACACCGGTTCCTATCTACAATAAATGGCCCATGGTATTAGAAGAATATACCACATAGGACTACTACAATACATTAAAGATCAGTCCACAGTCAGGCATTCATTCGAATGATGTCTCACACCAGCTGCTAACCAATTCTCAAACACAGACTGTCCAGTGTTGATCACAACATCAGCCTGTTTCACCGAACACGTCACGATCTGAGACATTCTGCATAAGCGCGATAGGGAACAGAACATAAGCACCAGACTAGATCTGAGTAAACGCCATACAGCTCAACTTTCTCTCGACCTTAGAGTTTTGTATTTGCGGATTCTGTGAACACTCTGTCTTTTTTTTAATTTGGTGAAAACGTTCATTTATGAGATCTTCGTCAGCACCGTGACGAAGGTCGGTAACGACTAGTCCCTCATCAGGACCCCCCTCCACTCTCCCCCCTCCACGGCACGCCCCTTCCAAAACTTCCAACCGTTCTCAATGGTGTTAACTGAATACTACAAAGTATGCTTTGCCTTGCGGCACCTCCCCCCCCCTCCACAAAATCCACACACACACATCCACATAAACAAAAAGAAAAATAGCCAATGCCTTCCCATATGACAATGGAGCCTAAGCTTGCAGACTGCCCAGACTATCAGCACATTGTGAATATCAAGAAATTAGCACACTTAATTCTTGATCCACTATAATCCTTCGTATCCGTAAAATAGACAAGTTCAACATTATTGTCTATATGCTAGTATTATTTTTGTCACCTTAGTAGATTATTTTTGGATCGACGCTCGAATTATGAAAGTCACGAAAATTAACGGAGTGAAATTGAAACATGCAGACTATAGACTCTACAATTAGTTTGCTTAATGCCTGTATGAACTTTCGCAATCATGACATTGATTTATGCCATTCAATAATTTATCTCCAAATATTCCTCGACAGAACTAATTAGTGGCCTAAACTGAATACAGTGACGCAATATGATGACGCACTTGGTCTATCCCCAGCCCCTCGCTGAGGCAAAAGCTGTGAAAATCTAAAAGTACAACAGCTTCCAGCCGCACATTCTAGTCTTTACCATGACATGTCTGTTAGTGCCACTAAACAGAATCCTTAGAAATAATAATATTGATAATGATAGACCTATGAGATAAACAATTAAGAAATACGCACAGCCTCTTCAGGGCGTCTGGGAAATAGATTACATACTGTACAATTATCACCCGTTAATTTCCTTTGCATGCCTACCCTTATTTTTTTCCTTCACAAATTACATATCAATACGTAAGCCTAAAGCCACATGCAATCCACTGGAGTCAACAGCGTCTGAATTGTTGACAGACCTGGCAACTCATTTTATTAGAGAAAAAAAAATATCCCGAAACTTCGCAATTATACAAATTGGCTTGGACTGCCAAAGACTTTGTGACATAGATCTATTTTAGTAAACAAGGAACAAACCACCCTGCACAAATTGTCGATCGATACAAGAATATACAAATTTATCGGCCACAAAAAACTATTCAAATAAGTAAACATTTTAGACAATTACAAATGTCAAATTTTGGAGACAAATATGCCATTATCTCACGGATATTGAAAACTGAAGTCAAAATGTCTGTATTGGCGTCAGAGATTGGACATGAAAATAGTTAAAGAAAATGCGTAAAAATTCAGCGAAATTCAAAGACTGAAATAAATCTAGGGCATTTACCTAGGAGAATGCATTCAGTCAATTCAGCAATTTTAGAACATCGTGGCTCGGCATGACTATGCAGTTGAAAACAGTAGAATTAAAGACACAGTACAGGATTCCTTCCTAGGAGGAAAAAAAACAGCATGCATTTGTTGGAGAGAGAGAGCATAACATTTCAAGATCAAAGTAAAGTGAATCTGAATTATGGACCTCCAAAGCAGCAAAGGTTGATATTATGTGTTCAAAGACTTGCACACTTTTTTTTTGTGAACGTAGAAAGTGAAAGTTAATGTCTGAATGGTCATGGTATGCAACATTATGTTCTCCCTCAGGAAGTTGAAATAAATACGAAGTGATTTAACCGGCAGGGACTGCAGTAATGTGTAGTGCCATACGTCTGTATTTACCTAGTATGAGCCCCATTATTAATATTCCTGTAAGCATTCTGATTAAATTCGTACCCCAGTAATTAGTACTAGCCTATCTTATTTCCCCACATCTCTGTTAGCTGATATTATAGTGTTTGCACAATCAATATCTCCTAGGTGAACGAACTTTGCTTTGGTATTACAGTACTTAACCTATGTCACGCTGTTTAAAAAAAAAAAGT
The DNA here is from genome assembly GCA_033807755.1 of Ellobium chinense. Taxonomy (NCBI): domain Eukaryota; kingdom Metazoa; phylum Mollusca; class Gastropoda; order Ellobiida; family Ellobiidae; genus Ellobium; species Ellobium chinense. The sequence continues at coordinate 2,146,486 of JAWQUT010000084.1, read as the reverse complement.
ATTCATTGTTAAGCACTCACTTCGCAATGCATGCGTCAATTATCAGAACTTTCACGTTCGACTATATATATCGGCAAACACCACAGCAGCCCTCTTGTTATCGATCACAGAATAAAAACGCAAGGATATCCACACCCGATACGAATCATCAACCTATTCTACTTAGTAGGTATCGATCGAAATCTGAGCAGTGTACACCGATTATTCAATTAGGATTACATCTCCAGATCTCATGGTGCGCAGTGTAATTTCGGTGCGCACTCTCTCGACAGTCACATGACACAGGTATCAATCACTGCCTTTTGGTGGCACAGTGACTCAGGAGAAGAGCAGGATGGAGAGGGGATGGGAGGGGTGGGCCAGAGAATGGGTGACAGGAGGTGGTGACACAGAGGCAAACAGAGAAATAGTGGAGTTTGACAGGAGAAGGAGATACGTTATATGTAGTAGGGATACAAAGAAACGAAGGCCAGGGTGACATACACTACCACTGATAAAGGCAGACAGACAGAAATATAGGCTAGCTAAGAGACAGACAGACAGACAGACAGACAGACAGACAGACAGACAGACAGACAGACAGACAGACAGACAAACCGACAGGTAGGCTGGCAGGCAGTCAGGTAGCGAGACGAGATAGATAGATAGATAGATAGATAGATAGATAGATAGATAGATAGATAGATAGATAGATAGATAGATAGATAGATAGATAGATAGATAGAAGGAAGGAAGGAAGGCAACGAAAGTAAGCAATTGATTCGTGTTTTCTTTTTCATTAATTTAATGTAATCCAGGCAGGCACGCGCACTGTCCTACTTTCAGCCAAGACCTGGCCTTCAATGTGGCGCCATGTGACCAGCGACAAGAGATCACTTAACCAAATGAGACCAACCCATTTTTTTTTCTTTTTATCAGTTTCACGTCTTTCTGTCATGCCAAGAATGTCTATTATTTTTTATTTGACCTCTCGGCTGAGTATTCACCCAAAGCTAATGAGATATCATGACTCACATTCCACAATGTCGTTATTCAACTCCTTCTCCCGTATCGGCGGTGAACATCATTAAATTGGTAAAAAGAGCGTGAAATCCTATGCCTTGGGAAAATAGTGCAAAAAAAAAATGTTCTTTGGACAGATTACACAGGAGGGGTCCTAGATTTGTGAACCAGCTTGCAAATTAGTTGCATTCTTCCTATACTGGTTTGGTAAACTAAATCTGAAGTTAGAGTCAGAGATTTTGGTTTTCGACGTGGCTTTCTGTGCGGAACATTTGTCGTTAAGGAAAGTCGTTAGTTTGTTGTCTCTCGATGTTTAGGTTGACATACTTTCTAAGAGATCAAAAAAGAAAAAAAAACGAAAAAAAAACAACCCACAAAAACCCACATCATGTGCATTCACAAACATATAAGAGGTAAGTATAGATGATTTATTTCGTTTCATATGTTCAGATAGATAATTTGATTACGTAGTGCCTAGAGATACGTCATACTCCGTATAAAAACGAAACATAGTTTACGATCCCAATTAGCGCCAACGATTCTCAATCACGATTTTTGTTCACTCAACTTCTTATTTATTTACTGACTGCTTGGATAAAATATTGCAAACCTTGCCAAAGACCTGCTAATTAAAACCCTGATACAAGTAATATCTTATATGCTGACAGCTAAACTCAAGATGTTCTCCCATTACCAAAATTATGAGTCATCAAGGAGAATGGCGAAACAGAGAGCTGCATAAATATGCACAAGGCACGCTATCGCTTCCGCTTATCAGTATGGGTAAATTCGGGGGAGTGTCAGCTTCTCACACCTGCCAGGCGGCTGGGGTTCAATTCCCACCTCTAACCACCAGCACAGACCCTAGCGAGAGTTCCATAATATTGCCCTGTAATCATACATCAATCTAAATCGGCGCTTAAAGCATGCCTGGCTGCTGGACACTGGATGTCAGACAAGACGCATCTACACATCAACATGGAAATTTGATTGGTTCGCTGAGTCCTTGGAATTGCGTGACCGCCCTGATGTCTGAGCGAAATTGCATGGTATCTCATTCAACCCATTAGCACTCACGATTTATTACCTTACTACCTAGCCCATATCAATCTCATGGAAAACAACCATGGGAAGAAAAAACGAACTCCGTAGTACATTTATAACCAGCTATACGTTTGAAATTTTACGCAGTTCCAGTGTCCCAATCGCAAGCTTGCGGACCATGGGAACGCCATAAAGACACGTGGGAGGTGCGATTAAGCGGAGATGCTTGTTTTCAATTGTTTCATTTACATATAAAAGTCCTTCAAACTGTACTAAAACGGGCAGTAATAAACTGAGAGTAAAGAGGTGCTATTTTTTTTTCAATTTTCGAAAGACGAAGCTTATATTCAAATATAGGCCTGTGTTAAAAAGTTTTCACTAAAAAAAAAATACTGAGACTGCAAGAGAGAGATCAGGTCAAGTGCAGTAAAACGGAGGTTATTGTATCTACATCGTGTAAAATAAGTATCCGACACATAATGCCTTTTTTTAAAATGGTCAGTCACTTATTGTTTTCTTCTGATAAGGTAGAGGAACTATGAACTTTGTTTTTCCTGTCAGTTGAATGGGGAAAAGATTGCTTCTTAAGTTTTACAAAGTTCAAATGTGACTGAAAGTGCTACAGTGTACTCTTCCACAATTCTGTTAATTAATTATTTGTTTGATCAAGTTTCTTCTTTTCGAAAAAGAAGACAATAATGTGCAAAGCAGCTGTTGCCAATAGACTAATCTCAACTATTATTCATGCCCTGTCACCCGGGCATCACAAGCCACAACTCCAGCAAGCTTTACTTCCACTTTCTGTCAGAGGAATATGATTGGCTGATATGATCTGTTACACTGACTTAATTGGCTGATGCATCTTGATCCTTACGAAATGACTTTGATGATGTACGCACGCTCCTATTTTACTTAAACCGGAAGTGAATTTCAAACTCGTTAGCTAATTTAGAACGGCCTCTGTATGAACGCAGATGACGAAAACAGAAGATCAGCAAAACGACATCACTGGTCGAGAGTGACGGGATAAGGAACGGATAAGGAACCTTCACTTTAAGAACTGTACGGCAAAGACTTGCGGAATTGACGAGCAATGCCTGCAGATACTTACTCGATCTGAGATGAAAACTGGGCTTGTTTTTAAAAAAAACAACCAGAATCCGTCGTGTCGAAACAATAAATATATTAATGAGTAGAAACATAACTTCCATAGGAGGACAGTCTACATAGAAATGGTGCCATTTATCGAGGAATCTGACTGGCTGGTGGAATTCGAAACGTTGAGTTTTCAATGGCTGGCACAAGTTTCTTATCACCCAGTTTATTTATAGACATCTTGCTGATCGAAGGATAAACAATCAGAAGTGTTTGTATTTTCAGGATTTAAGAGAAGAGTAAGTGAGACAGAGAGAGAGAGAGAGAGAGAGATAGATAGAGAGAGAGAGAGAGAGAGAGAGAGAGAGAGAAAGAGGGAGAGAGAAACAGAAAGAGAGAGGGGAGATAGAACTCAGACCCTGAATGGTGGACAGTCGTGGCTAAATCACACCATTATCTTGAAATATGAACCAAGGCATGCAATATCTCTGGAGCCATGTTGACCTGGTGCCATGAATAATTAATAACTTTGTGCTGAAGGAGGTGAATTAATGACGGTAGAAAGCATGTCGATCTGGCTGAGTGTGGGCGGCGTAAAATAAGCTTACTGTCTAGACCAGACGTTCAGAATATTTCTGCTTCTTCACTCTTTCTTCTTCTTCCCAAATCGCTTGTCTAACTGTGTGTAAGTCTGTATGTCTGAACGTCTGTATTCCTCCCATCTGCCCATTAAAAAAAACCCCACAAAACCTTCGTACGGTGAAATATTGATAATCAATGCAAAATCTTTGTCGTAATTTGAAAATGGGAATCGATGGCATGCTTTCAAGCATTAGGTAATGTCATAACACATGGGAGCCAGGCTGCGCCAGATTATGAAACTGCCATTTATTCATTTGTCATTTGTTCGTTCCTTCATTCACTCGTTCGTTATATCGTTTTCTTTAGATCATTCACTTTATCCGACTGCCATGTGGACTGGTCCGGTTCTCTATCAGAGGTAACTGAATCACCGATGTGTGGATATCTATATTAATAAAACGCTTCAGCCAAATTTGTGTCACAGATTTCTTGAGAACTACGCAACTAAAAAACATGCGGTTTTCACCTAACTTCGTAGAAAAATACACAAAAGGTAACTATACACATCAGTCCTCTTTATTATTTTTACCCTTTTCTTAAAAAATAAGAATGTGTATAGCAACGAAATACAATCTCCGATAGATCTTTTCAATCCGCCCCCCGATTCGCCAATCGTCCAACTTTTTCACGGAATCTAATGCATTCGTCTATGATGCCTTTCGGTGCGCTAGGTATTCTTTCGCCGCTGGTGCGTTGCCTGCCTGCCCATTTGTAAAATGGGGTGTTAATCTTGTTAGTCTATAAACTTTGGCCGTAGGGATCGAAATGAGGGGGAAAAAAAAATAACAGTTGCACTTAAACGTAAAACTATTGTCCGAATACATCAATATTATTTACAAATTTTAATTCCCGAGTTAAGAGTTTCGACAAGGGTATCGAAAATACAGATTATTGAAATTATAAATACTCGATCTCGCCCGGTCTTGCCGAGGTAGGCTGTGAATCTCTCTTCTCAATCTCATAGCCTGGCGGTTCCGGAGCTTCCGCTTTCGATTTCCTAAGATGAATTTCCCTGGCAAAACAGCATGAAAGGCTCTGATCAGATCTGGCCTATTTGCGAGCAGATGGGATGTGATATATAATGTGATGCTAACAAAGGTTATTTAAATATACGAACATGTAATCGAATGTCAGCAGAAGATGAGGTAAGTTGTCAGAGGTGGATATTTGCCAGGGAGGACTGAAACGAAACAGTGGCGTGGATAATAAAGAAGTGAGATCTCGAAATCGAAAACTTACGGCAGTGGTGCAGGGGGAGGAAGGAGGGCGGGTGATGGGAGGGCATTCCCCCCAAAATGTCGAACCCTGTCCTAGCAAGTCTAACTATCTGCCTCCCATATTATTATCTTTGTCAGTGAATGAATACGCCACCATTCAACCTTTTTTAAGACAAAAAAGTTCCACTATGTAACTCATGTGCACCTATTTTATTATGTAAGTGCTACACGGCTGTGTGCCACAAGCCGGACGCAAAGCCTTTAGGTGATGATGGGTGTTTGTGATTGATTAAGATGGTACGTGGGATATAATGAAGAAGCTTGAATACCAGATACAGTCGACACCTTCTACATTGCATTCCGGATAATCGCAACTTCCGCTTAATCGCAACATTTTCCACTCAAGAAAATGCTGCGTTGAGACTCCTTTTCATCGAAACTTTTAAAATGCTTCCGAGGAGTTGAAATTATCTGGAGTTACCTGTATATCTACGTAAATAGTGATAATCCTGTAAAGTTCTGGGAACCGCGTTTTTTATAGCATGGGAAAGCAATGGATTTGTTGGAGATTACGGAAGAGGGGGTCAGGGGGCTGTGAGGAAACTGAAACCATCGTTTTATTGCTTCAATTTATTTAGGCCTACACCTGTCAGGCAGTAGTAATCCACGGAGCTTGCGAGAAACGTTCCGATGTTTACCTCAAACTTAAGTCCCTCACTTGATGTGAAAGTTGTTATCTAGAGCTCTGCGCTCAGTTTAGACGGCCAGAAGGAAAGCAGAAAAAAAAAACTTTAAAAAGATTCCTGTCTCCTAATTCAGTTCAAGACAGGATAAACATGCCGTAAAGAGCTTACAAGTTAACATGTCTGAAAATCTGAAGATGATAAAAATAACCATCCAATTATACGAAACAATTTTTAATTTTATTTTCTCCCCCCTGGGCTGCTTGCCACGAGTCCATCCAAGCTGTCTGCCAAAAGGAGGACGCGGAAATCAGTAAAATCAAATAAACAAGAAACAGCCATCCACTTAACCAGGTGGAGCAGAAAAACGCACACACACGAAATAAAGTTTGTACACGAACGTGCCTCATACGGTTGCCCCAACGGAGACTTTGTGAAGACTTAAAAGTGTCAGTGATTCACATGAAAAGAATTTCACGCCGGACTCCTTGGCACTAGTATACAGATAAATACAGAAGACGCCAGTTCAGTTCAGTTCAGTTCAGTTCAGTCAGTTCAGTGAATATATTTGTTTACAGTCAGTAAAAATGAGGCTAAAATCCCTTTTTGAATCAAGTTTTTTATATCACATGCAAAAAATTAATGTTAATGTCTGTACTATTATTAGGTGACAGAACTTTTGATCTGGCGTTTTTTCTAGCCCTAGATATGGATGTGTGAACTGGCAGGAAGTACCTCATGCAGTGGCAAAAATTCAGAGAAAATATTGCGATTAAAGTAAAATTTTGCATTATGTAAGTCATTTAATGTGCCTTGCGAAAACTCAGATTTTATTCATAATTGCTTAGCTGTTACCCATAAAGTTAATCTTTTGATTTACAGAGTTGATCTCATTTTCGATTTCGGCGACAAACAAAAATTCGATACTGGACTGCCCCAATCACTTCAGGGTCTGATTTTTCAGTACACGGTCTGGCGTCAAAAGGCTCATATTAGACTGACTGCAAGACATCTGAAGCCCACTGGGCCACTGTTGACGCCACAGAATCTGAGTATACTTAAATACACTTTCAGCCAGGCTTGAAGTACTCTTGCTTCATTGAGGTGACCGTGCTTAACACGTCCGTCCTTCCTCCGTGGGTTCGAGTTGGATACCGCCCGGCTGATGGTGGATCACTGAAGATTCCTCTTTAGAGCTTTTGTATACATGTACAATGTATGAGAAAACGTGCCAGTTTGTGTCTGAAGAACACCATCTACAGACAGATCATGTCGCAAACCAATGTCTGACCGATTCTACTCCAGGAAGCGTTACACATGCGTATAATCACGCGCTGGAGTGGGTATCGATTATTCACGGTTGTTGTTAATGCAATAGATAATTCTTCCAAAAAGTATTAGCTTGAATCTTTACGCATGTATTGGCCAACAAGAGCAAGCGAACGCAAATCTGAACAGTGTGAAGTAAATAGCTGATCAAGAAAATAAACATGCATACTCTAAAAATGTGTTAGAAAAACCGAACTGGTAAGGAAGTCTAACCACCATTCTTGTCAGAGGGAGTATGTATGTCTTTCCAACGAACTCAACACAACTCACTACACAGTGCTTATACCCCTTAACACGCCTTTTTATGACAAGGCATAGCCACGAGTTGACACGAGCACGAAGTAAGTTACAAAGGGAAATCTTGTTCGCTGCCTGAAACGCTCAAATGTGAGGCAACAATGAAAGAACAAAGCTCTCACATTCCAGTGATGTCCACTGTCCACCCAGGCATTAAATGTAAACCTAATGAAAAACGTAAATCACAACAGGCGGTGGCTTTATAAGCTGCCTCGCAGACCGGAATACTGATCGATGTACAAAAGATCATTGAAAGTTTTCTAGGTCGTGGCTAGAATCAAATCAATGATGAAAAAAAAGAAATGACAAAAGATAGAGGTAGAATGAGTGAAAATACAATCAGGATTATCTTGCCTCACAATACATGATATAAAACACGCTCCCCACCGAAGAAGAACGGTACGTCAGTGTATTATACTCTTTCTATTCATTTTCATATGCAACTAAAATCGAGTTGCTTTCTCTTTTGGTGACGCCAATGCTGATTTTGACTGAGTTGTGTCTTTTGACTTAGAATAAAGTAAAAGGTGTCTAGGTTGGTAATTTAAAGTTTAATGTGGAAACAATAATTTACTTCGCCCCCATTTTTATCGCATCGTCTCGCCCTGGCTCAGGGAAAGAGAAACAGAGAAACAAAATGGTGGCCCGAGTATTATCGGAACATGCCGAAGTATGAATTTTCGTCGGTACCTCGTCGGTATAGCAGCACTGTATGTGCTCTATTTTTACTTAATTACAGACTTATTGCACTGAAAATGACGATCAGTCTGTTGGAAACCATCAGTAGATTCTGGTGTTAGTGGCGTGCCCATAGTGACAGGACTATGACGATTACATTGGTGAAAGAGCGAGAGGGAGAGAGAGAGAGAGAGAGGTAGGGAGAGAGGAAGATAAAAGAGAGAGAGGAAGAGAGAGAGGGAGAGAGCGGGAGAGAGAGAGAAAAAAGAGAGAGAGAGGGAAAGAGAGAAAAAAGAGAGTGAGAGAGGGAGAGAGAGAAAAAAGAGAGAGAGGGAGAGAGGGAGAGAAAGAAAAAAGAGAGAGAGGGAGAGAGAGAAAAAAGAGAGAGAGAGGGGGAGAGAGAGAGAGAAAAAAAGAGAGAGAGAAAAAAAAGAGAGAGAGAAAGAGAGGGAGAGAGAAAGAGAGAGAGAGAGAGAGAGAGAGAGAGAAACGCTTAATACTAAATCGATGTCCAGTGAGTGAATTAATGGCGGCAGTTAATGATGAGTCATGGTAGCGACCTGTTGCTTCAGTCTGACAACCAGACATTTCACTATCAGAGAAACGATTCGAACATTGCTGAAGTTCTGTTTTAGAGAAAGCAACCTGTAAACTTCTTGTCATTACCTTCTCCCTCCAGCACGAAGTTCGTCTAGGTGCTGACACAATGATTGTATTACACCTAGACTAAATAATTTCCATCTAACCTGAGCCACCTTCTTTCTTGGTGACTCTCTCCTCATAAGATAAGATAAGATAAGATAAGAGACGATAAGATAAGATAAGATACGATAAGATACGATAACATAAGATAAGATAAGATAAGATAGGATAAGATAAGATACTTTATTTATCCCCGTGGGGAAATTTTTCTTTGTTACAGTGATGCATACAATTATACATACATTAACAGACACAGACTCACACACTCTCACACATATTACATGATACATGCGCCGCCCCAGTCACTCACTCTGTCACGCTCTCGTCTTCACCCATCACTGCTCACACAACTTACACACTGTAGTTCACCTCCTCTTTCTCTCGCTCTTTCTCTCTCATTTTGGCTTCTTCTACCTTGTTTGATAGCACTGCTGTACAGTTAAGTGAGAACAATGCAAGAAAAGAACAACAACAACGAACGTGAATCTGGAAAAGAATGAACCAAAAAAAGAAAGGAAGAAAACAGAACTAAGAAAGCCTCTTTCTCACCGTTCACTGCAAATGAGTCTCGTTAGAATTATTAGTGGAACGGCTGGGTGCAGCTATTTGGATAAAAGTCACAAAAAAAGTTGCACGTTAATTACAGATACATCTATGCTGGCACTAATGGAATAGCTCCCAGCTTTTTTCACGGAGTACACGTCGGCCTTGACGATAGACAGAAGGGAAGACTGGGAGATCTCCAAGGGCCATGCTCTTCGCTCAAGATGTTATTTTAACATCACAGTTGCGCAATGGAAGACAGAGTGTTTCAAGACTGTTTTTGTCTTTTGGCATATTAGGAGCCTATATAATTTACATAGTTGTTTCATGGATAGAGGCCTTTAAGACCTCCACACATCCACCCCGACTCACACACATCCACCCCCACCCACTTCTCCATCCGCTGCAGAACTAATGTCTTTGATGTCCAACATCAAGTCATTAAAAACAATAGTTCTTTAAGTAATCCAGGCTCAAACATAAATTTCCACCTAACTAGAACCACCCTTTCCATACGTATCTCTCTTCTCCTCTCGCTCTTTTTATCGCTCTTATTTGTATATTTTAGCTTTTTCTCCCTTGCTGACATCTCTGCAATACACCTGAGTGAGTAAAATGGAGGAAAACAGAGGAAACAATAACAATGCACGTGAGAGGTGATATCTGTGAGTAACATTCCAACTGTCAAGACAGAAACATGCTGTGTAAGCGCCCGAGTGTGAGGATGACAGACAGCTGATGCCGCCCCAGGACACATTTCAAAATGTCCAAAATCAATAGCAAAGAAGTGGGGGGCTGCCCGATAAATCGACTGCCTTCACAGCCATCCTTGTCTTTTTAGGTTTCATAACAAACAAACGCTGCAAAAACTGCCAAAAAGATCTCTGATACAGAAGCCAGGGCCGTTGGTACGATCACAGTAGTGTGGGGACTGACTAGGGTTGGGGGGG
>JAWQUT010000084.1:2118543-2136263 GCA_033807755.1 Ellobium chinense | reverse complement strand
AGTCTTACGCCGCATAGTTAATACGCTAAAAACATCAGTTCTCAAATTTATTGAAGGAACATGGCCAACTTGCAAGTATAAAAAAAAAAAATGATGTTGCAAATCTTTCTAGCTGGCCGAACACAACATTGTTGCAGAAGAAATGGACAAATTGAACGAGGATCACACCTACCGTCCTAGCAATCTCAAAGGGTCAGAGAGGTGGAAAACAATGGACTAATATTACCTGATACTTCAGAGGTGCCATAGGTGAGTTAATATAGCTTAATCTAAGAAGCAAGACACTTTCAGCTTAAGCAAGTGCATTTCTGTTAAATCTATATAGAAAAAAAGAGAGAGAGAGAGAGAGAGAGAGGAATATCCCAAACCTGAATCTTAGAACTAAGTATGAAACAACAGCGTCTTAGAGCTGGAGTTTAGTATATCCATAAAACCATGCAGTACAACCAACAGAATACTCATTACAAAAATTGGCATTCTGTTCAAAAAGCTTCACATTTCACGTACAGGTACGTCTATCTCGCAATATCCGAAGGGCTGGTCCAAACTAATGATTACTTCAAGCCTTGCAGAATGTTTTAGAGTGGCGCTAACTTAGTAAAAAGGAGTTTTTAAAAATAAGCACTTCCAGTTGATAATGAAAAAAATCAGTCTCTGCTCGCCATATAATACTATTTAATGTTATCCTGTTCCTCTCTGGCTAGGAATGGGATTCATGAATGATAATGCGCGAGATATTGAGCCGGGTCAGTTTACCCATGATTTCGAACGAACCTTTCCTACCAGCTCAGATTTCAGCGCCAGTTGCTCTCTCCATAATGGTTAGATCTGGATTACATTCGCTCTTTTATGGTACTCGCGAATCCGAGTACGTAGCCACACAAGCCTCGGATATCTAGTCCGATTCCAAGACTTTGTCTCAGAAAGAAAAGTGTGTGGGGAAAAGAGGGAGGAGCGGTGGAGGAGTACAAGCGCAAGGTGGTACTTGGAACTCCGTACTGGCTGTCTTGAGATGGCATACAAGTCACGATTCCGAGTCCGGATCTCACTTGCCTCGTCTGATAATTGACAGAAAAGAATCCCACTAAAGAGCGTATCTGTACAAAGAACCGGTTCCAAACGAGCGGCCGATTCCTAGGAATCGCTGAGTAAGGTTTTACAATTACTAATTTCAAGTCCGAATCCTGCCAGCGTTCTAGGGGGCACGGACCGGACGGGATGGATTTAGTGCGACTTTCCTGCCTCATTTTTCTTCAGCTTTAGTGTCTTTTCTTAGATCAGTTTACCAATCACATAACTGATGGATCGGAGGAATATGCTAGAAAAAGGAAGGTGGATCGAGTGATAGAGGAGAGGATGATTTATTGAAGAGAAAGCAATGAGCTTGGGGCGGAGGCAAAAACAACTCCACTGACATTTTTCTATTACATTCACATCCGCCCTCTCCCTTCCCCTTTTTAACCTCGATTTCCCAAATCCCCATCTGTCCTTCCTTCACAACTACTAAACTGTCTCTCAAAAAAAAATCATGTCATTACATACAATTCACCTTTCCGATTGAGTCAACCAGGACAAACAATCCAGTATTTGACACGGCCTGAGAGAGAGAGAGGTTCAAAAGCGGGAATGACTGAGTAATGCTTAGACTATAGACTAGTTACCGGTGTAGACAAGCGGTGTGACTGGAAAACAGGGCTGCATAATAAACAAAAAGTGAAAGACAATGGCCCATCTTAGAAATAGGGAGGCCTCGCTGGCCTAATTTAGCTAAATGAAGAGTTTTTGTTGTTTTTAATCTTTTTAGGATAGGTCGATTCTTCAACGTGTTCTGTTCTAAGCCCCTCTTGAGTGCAACGACATGCAACCACAAAAAGGGGCGCCGACAACAACAACAACAACAACAACAACAACAACAAGAAACAACCAAAAATGCGGAGATAAGGAAAGCACATCATTTTATTGTGCTCCTTACATGAATGCCATCAGCAATGTTAAGCACGTCTGTGTCTGGCCATCACTGTTCCCCCTTCCAAACCTTCCCGTGCCGGGCTTCATAAAGAAAAGATTTACAGCCGCTTGAACACGGCTACAATATGGCCGACATTTTGTGGGTAAGATAAAAACAAGAAAAAACAAATGACGCATTCCCTACGCCATTTTGTAAGAGAAGTGCGTTAATATTTTATGGAATTCCTGCAAGAAGACCCCTACATGACGACACTTTATTTTGGCCTATCGCGTTTCCACCTACTGCACGTAAAAACTTCAAGATACCACTGTTCTTGCCGAAGATTACGCCCACAGATTATATTATCCTTCACCATCCGCTCTGTGTCTTCCTCCTAAACACAACATTCCCCAGGCTGTTGAAAACGTTTGTTATAACAATAATTATATCGATCAGCTGTCGATAAAAAGTTGCCACAGACAGCTCAATCCGCCAGGAGTAGACACGGAGTCAGGGTATCGTTGTTCATAATGATGGGGCTTAGACAGGACTATGGCGTTGTAGTGATGGGCGAGACTCGATTCCGGATTGGAATCCATCGAATCCTCTAACCATGGATTCGAATCTTTACATTTGTCCGGATTCGAATACTTCGGCTCAGTGGAAATATAAACAAAAAACAACAACAATAACAACAAACGTCTCGGATTACAAGACTTCCTGTGTCATTAGAATTTGGGTCTCTGTCCAAATGTGCAGGTGTACTTAGCTTTATCTACAATGAAAAAACATTCTGAAAGGCCCCATGCAGAATCTAGTGGCGATTTTTCTGTCACTTTAAGAAGTACAAGCGCAAATTTCTTGAACATCTCCTCTGGATTCGAATATTGTAGGATTCCAATCTGCCCAACCCTACAGCGTTGTTAAACCCTCTATAGATTATTACGTTTCGCCTGAATGACGATTATTGTAATCGTTGGTGATTTTTTGAAATTCTACACTTCTGAGATCTCTGTATTTCTGATGGCAACTCGGCTTCAAAAGAAAACACTCTGCAACCACTTTTAATTAAAGACGACAGTTTCGCCTGAATACCTTTCCCTCTTTTAATCGTAAGTGACATTTTGAAAAGTTTACACCAATGGGAGCTCAAGTGGTTCAGATGGCAAGACGCATACAGAATACTGCTAGGCTAATCATTTCACATTAAAAGTGGCATTTTTGTCCGAATTGATACGTTTATCTCCCTTTGTCATAATCAATTGTGATTAAAAAATATACACAACGGGGAGTTTCTTAATTTTTCAGGTGGTATTAAAACGTTTGGATATTATTTTACTATTTCGGATTAAAGAAACAGTTTTGCCTGTAAACAGAATCTGTTTTTCTTGTCTTTAAATCACACTTTTGCTCACAGTATTTTGTTTTGTCCGGCATCACTGGACGATGATAACATTTTTCTTTTCACACTGTCCCAGATTAGTTTAAAGTGCTTTTTAAAATTCTACACCATAAACTCTTCGCATTTACATATTCATATCATATGTTGCTCTTATCATACAAAAACTGACTACATTTCAAGAGCTGGGTTCGATTCCCGACCACGGTCATGTTGTAAGTGCCTTGGGAAAGCATTTCATTCACATTTTTCTCGCGCAGTCCACCCGTCTGTAAAATGGGTACCTGGCTATAGGCAGTGGAAGATATTGTCAGAATGCTAGTGATCAGCGCCTATAAATGGCAGCGGCACTGTATGCTCCCCTAGAGTGATCAGGCCTGCTGGGGTAATAATAGTGTGAAGTCGCATGAGCGGGCATTAGCCTGGATATGAGACTTATAAACCGCATTATTATTATATTTGCCGTCATATTATATTTGTTCATTAATGCATAACGTATCAAACTACCAGCAATATTACATAGGCAGTGGTTAATAAATCAACTCCACTAAAGCAAAAGATAGCGGTGTAATAGATCACTATGACAGTAGTGAAGACGATGATGGTGATGATGATGATGACGATGAGAGGAAAGAAAATGCTGACGACAGCGACGCTGATGACCATGATGATTACAAAATATTTTGTAGTCCTAAAAAAAAAAAATCATTGCCACAATAACGACAATTATAATGATAGACGTCTAGTAACAATAACGACGACTTCTACGATTTCTATGATGGCCTAGTATGGCTAGATTCCGAAATCTCTTATATTCAAGTAACGATAAAGAACTAAGAAACGTAGCGATACGATTCTATCACATATCACATTTTAAGAAAATACGAACAGTTTATGTGACACAAGTGTTAGTTTTCTTCCTGGCAAGGGAGGTGGGGAGGGTTGTAAATTTTAGAAGGAGCGGGAGATTGTAAGAAATAATAACAGTTGTAAGAATACATAGATGTGTCTAATCTAACAGGATGTTGTGGAAGGTGTTACTGAAACTATAAACATTAGAGGAGGAGAGTGAGTGAGTGAGAGAGAGAGAGAGAGAGAGAGAGAGAGAGAGAGAGACAGAGAGAGTGTGTGAGAGAGAGAGAGAGAGAGAGAGAGAGAGAGAGAGAGAGTGTGNTGTGTGTGTGTGTGTGTGTGTGTGTGTGTGTGTGTGTGTGTGTGTGTGTGTGTGTGTGTGTGTATGAGACAAGGAGGAAGAAAGTTAGTGAAAGAGTGAGACAGAGAAAGAGAGAGAGAGAGAGAGAGAGAGAGAGAGAGAGAGAGAGAGCGAGAGAGACAGAGAGACAGAAAGAAAGATAAAGAGACAGAGATGTCAGTTACTAAATGTAAGTGACAGTTATGTACATTTTAAAAAATTCACTCTTTCTGAGTTGTGAAATGATATTGTATAGTTGGATTTGACCTAAAGAAACAACTTGAAACTGAATCTTGATAAAAATGTTGCTGCTGGCTCTCATTCTCACAAACATCAAACTCTTAGGATTTTCCAAAGGTTGATTTCTTTGGATGTCACAATATCATCGCACTATATATGTACGTATTTATGTATTTCAACCTCACATCTATGATGATAATGATAATGATGATGATGATGATGATGATAATGATGATGATGGTGATGAACAGAACAGACCTGTTTTCGTGGTAAACCATCATAAAAAATTACCCAGCCTCAAAAACATATAAGCACAACATCCAGTGATTTTCCAAAAATCTGAGCACACCCGGTCCATCTTCAACACAGATCCCATGATTGCCAAACGCAGACCACCCAATCTCTCAAACGATCTTGTTAAAACACACCCTAAAATATGCCAGATGTCCTCTCTTTCTCTAGGGTTCACTGCCTGTTTGCAACCCAGATGCAAAACCTGTCCCTTCGTCACCCCCGCCACTCACATTATATCCACCACTATTAATCAAAATCATCTAATTAAACAGTTTTTAACCTGTGCCTCATCTAATGTCATCTACACAATCACCTGCAAACAATGCCTGATACAATACATCGGACAGACCACCAAAACCTTACGCAGTCGCTTTGCTAACCGTCGTTCAACCGTCAAAACCAAAAAACTTGAACAAGTACTGTAGTTGCCCTTCATTTCAACCTGCCCAAACACTCTATCTCTGATATGCAACTTACAGGCATAGAATTAGTCCACAACCCCACCCAAGAAAACATGGACAAGCATGAATCTGCCTGAATCTGGCAGCTTGAATGCCACTCCATCAACGGTGGTCTCAATGTTGGAGAAACGTATCTTAAAACTCATAAACTCCACACTTAATTCCATTGTCATTGTACATGTAGGTCTCCTCCCCCCGCCTCGCTCCTGCCCTCCCTACGTCACCATCGTCTTTTTTCAACAGTCTTGGGATTATTCCAGCCCCCACCCTATCCCACCCCACCCTTCCTACTCTCCCCTTTCTTGCCGCTCTCTGTGTTTTATTTCGTGCCTTCCCGGGGCCGCACTCTCCCCCTCCCCCTTAGTTAAAGTAGCTTTACATGACCCATGCATGTCTTTCAGTTGGTCTGACTGTGAGCATGTATTTTATGCACTTATTTATGCGTGAGCTCGTGTGCGAATGTGAGTGTGCTTGCTAGACTGTGTCGGCTCTTTCTTTTCTTTTATAGCTGCATGCTACATTTTTAGTCATTATATTATTTACTCGCCCTGAGGAAGGTCTAGCGACCGAAAATGTGGCTTTTACTACTGGATATTCTTACTAGGCAGTGATATTTATTTGTGAAATGTTTACCCCATACTGTGTTGTAACGATTAAATTCTGTTTAATATCGACTGGTAGAGAGTTCATCTATATATTTTTGATATATTATTCATAATCAATGATGATGATGGCGATGATGATGATGGTGATGATGATGATGGCGATGATGATGATGATGGTGGTTATGATTATTATGATGATGGAAATCGCAGCCGTTGCTATATTTGTCCTCTGAAACACATCAAAGAACAAGCAAAAATAGCGGCAGAGCGTACATTCATTTCCCAGTATACTGTCTCCCTGTGATCACATGCTCAAATCTTTCCTTATTTTCGGTTATCCAGATCCACTTCAGACCTGCAGTATTATGCCAGTCTGTTTTCAATCTCCATTATTTTCAGTCTGTAATAAAGCAGACTGAAGGGTGCTAATGATGTATTGTGAAGATGGTACAATCGTGTAGAAATAGATGTGTACAAGTGCGAGCGAGAGAATTAGTCACAGCTTGGGTGAGTGCTTGCGTGAGTGCGTGCTTGGGTGAATGAGCGATGAGCAAAGCTCTAATATTAGTTCAGCTCTCGGTTTGCTGGATAATCCATACAAACAAGAGCTTTTCAGAAATAACTGGTGCGCGGTAATTGCGTAATCCACGACAGATAAATTGGGGGGCAGATTGTCGATCTTAATTCAAACTTGTGAAGGTGTTTGTGGGAGTATCACTTTGCCATTTAGTGTATTATAGCCACGGCGATTTTTTAGGACCATAGCCTAATTGTCCCCTAACATTAGCAAACCAGCAGCAATTGTTCATACATTCTATCATTGTATATAACACCTAGAAGACCTGTGGCCGTATGCATAATCCTTGCGTTAATTAACGTATTGCATTAACTACAGTGAATACTACTAATATTTTGGGAGTTTCCCCGTGGTTTACGGCAGTGCGTTAACTAACATAAGGATTATGCATACGGCCACGGGTATCATTTGGAAAACTAAACTGGGCTCATGCCTAAATAAATAAACATAAATAAACTTGAAACTTGAAATTAAACGGTAAACAAAACTGAAGAAGACAAAGGAGAAAATTCTAGATGGAGTGGCAAATTGAAAATGGGCACAAAACAATAGTGAAATATCAAGGTGGCCAACAGACAGATACGAGACGTCACAGATCGCTTACACTATCCGTATGTTACTTAAAAAACACCAACAAAAACTAGAGAAATATTTCGACAGGTGAGGATGCACCTCCAAGCACTAGTTTGCTTTGCATTTGTTTGACAGGGGCAAAAAAAAAACACCAACCAAACTGTAGAAGGCAAGAGAAACATTCGCGGTGCTTTTATACTTAGGCAATAGTAATACACGTAGGTAGGGCACAGTCCTTAGAAATAATACTAAATGAGGCAACCTATTCGTTCCAAATGACGTCCATCATAAGGATTCCAGACAAAATACAAACGAGCATACCAGTTGCTGTGCATGAAACAGAAAACGAGTGGTTTTCCGATTTCCTGGATTGAAGGCATGACGGTAAAGTATTCAGAGGTGCACTTAGTCATTCTCTCATTTAGCTTAATTTGAAACTTGAAAAAAACAACAAACCTGAGTGTTCTTTAACAGTTGAGACATTTTATAGTAAACTAAAAATAGCCATGTGCAGTGCAGGTTTTATCATTTCATTTCTTCTAAAACGATGGTTAACATATCGACAATAACAGCAGCAGCAGCAGTAGATGCAGCAGCAGCAACAACAACAACAACAACAATCAAGACACCTGACTCATTCATAATTTGCCACTGAATCAAATCCCATGTCATATCCGTCTTTAGTCTATATCAAATCACACACATAACAGGTATAACACTTTGAAAGAAAACGGACGGTTACACCAGTGGCCGTGTGCATAATCTTTACGTTAGTTAACGCACTGAGGTAACCACAGAAAACTCCTAAACCATTAGAAATGTTCACTGTGGTTAGCGCATAAGGATTATGCATACGGTCCTAAAAGCATCATCCAGCCATACAATGATCAGCACTCACTGAGACCAAATTAAATATCTAGAAAATAAGTTCTTTGTGTGAGCCGGTGTACCATGGGCCTCATAGAGTTTCGGAAAAGCCTGCTGCTCTTGAAATTATAGGCTACACCTGTCAAGAACACTTGCACTTGTGTCTTAAATTGTGTTTACGGCGATCACAAGTGTTTGTGCTCTTCAATAACCTCTCAACACCCACTCTCGTACATCGAAACGAATCAGAAAGATCGCTCAGCCAGGCTCTTCCTGGGAGGTAAGCAGAAGGTAAAACTTACATCTAGCCTAGGACACACTCACTCAATACATGCCATGTTTATTTAATGTACCGAAATCTCAGACTTCCCAACTATTCAAACAATAATACATGGCGCCTAGTCCGAACGTTAAGGCTCTAGTCTAGCTAGATACTAAACTGACATGTGTCAAAACATGACTCAGTTCGCGCATAATATACAATAAAACTTGCGTTTCTCTCTTTTGCCTTGACGAACATTTAGACATGTGTTTGTAATGATAAGGTTTACTTATCTGTTCATAATTAGTCGCTCAACATAACCGTGTTGAGAGAATTCGGTTATTGCGTATCTTTATCATATTACCCTCGTTATGAACGAAAATTTGATCACATTATACAAACTCTGCTTTAGGGAGAAGCTTCTATCGTTAGTGTACGGAACTCTTATGTGCGGTGAAATAGATAACACTGCGCAGAGGATTTCAACCTTCTCTCAGAGGGACCAATTATATTCCAGTTTCCTGCCGCGTTGCGGCCATCAGCGATAAACAAAATCAAATCCAGTGAGAGACTTAATTTCCCACCAGTAGACCAAATTAAGCCTTTGCCATGATAAATTTTCCACAGCGCGTTTATGATAGAAAACACCTCAAAATATCGTTCGGTGCTGAAATTATATTACAAGCACAATGCACAATCCTACCCCTGTGACAACTTGCATAATTCTTGCATTAATTTGCACACTGCGTTAACAACTGTAGGCATTACCAATGTTTTGGAGGTTTCCCGTGGTTACCACAATGCGTTAATTAGTACGAGGAGTATGCACACGGCCACAGCTTCGGCTCTTTGGGAAACACGTCTACAGAAAATATCTTAAAAAGATGGCCCAGACAAAATATATATACAGCGGGGGCCATCATAATTGACTATTATCTAAACAATAAGGCTCCATAAACGTCATTCGAGTAGCAAGAAATATACACATTTTTTTTTCTATCAAGCAAACATACTGCATTCTGTATCATTTTCTAATGAAATTTGTTTCTTCTTACAATGTTTTCTCTTTCCCTCCCCCCCCCTCCTCCCCTCCCTCAACTCAGACATTTCTGTCCTCTTCTCTAGTTCTCTCTCTCTCTCTCCCCACCCTCCTCCCCCCATCCCCTTAACCGCCAAATTAAATATCAAAGTTAACTGCCACAATTTTGAAGACTGTCGGGGAGACAAATCAGCCGCTGGCACATACGACTTACTGAACAAACACAAATTATCTCCACAATGTTCGTGAATATTGAACCACTCACGGAAACATTATCACATCTCACCACAGCGGTCCAGATTAGGTGGATAAGAAAAAAAACTTCGGCGTTGACACAAATCTATTGTCATCACCATCACTCGCACAAAAATTCATCACGTTAGGCTACAACAACCACGACGACGACGACTACTACTACTGCCACCACCGCCTCCGCCGCCACCACCGACACCATCATTTGCTAGACTGCCTGTTCAATCACTCACTCTCCACCAGCGCTGGTGAGATGCTGCCGGCCGCTCATGAACGTTTCGCCGGCTGGTTGCTCGCGTCTCACACACACACACACACACACACACACACCCACATCGCCACCCACACCCACTTCCCTGCACACACACGCGCACGCACACCTGCACGCGTATATACACTCACATTCAAATTCACTCACGCACTCACGTTTCTTGGTCTCGTTTGAGGAATGGATGGCGTTTTAAAACGGGTATATTTTTGCGTCTTATCGCTTTAAACATCTTCACCTCCTGCTCTCATTTACCTCACTTGGTCATCATTACAACTAATACAGCAATACCAAAATAAAATAAACACCCTGCTACCACGGCCGCTCTTTGAACCAGGTATAGTTCAAAATTTGAAGACAGGGCCATCCTTCGGACCAGATATAGCTCACAGTCTGAGAACACGGCAGCCCTTTGGACCAAGCCCTGCTCACCATCTGATAATTGGGCCGCTCTTTGGACTAAGCATAATCCAAAGCCTGAAATCAGGGCCGCTCTTTAGACTGAGCATAATCCAAACCCTGAAAACAGGGTCGCTCTTTGGAGTAAGCATAGTCCAAACCCTGAAAACAGGGCCGCATTTTAGACTAAGCATAATCCAAACCCTGATAATATGGTCGCTCTTTGGAGTAAGCATAATCTAAACCCTGAAAACAGGGCCGCTTTTTGGACTAAGCAGAGTCCAAATCCTGATAGCCCGGTCACTCTTTGGACCTAATACAGCCACAAAAACCTGATAACATGGCCACCCAACGGACAGAGCACAATCCAGAACTTGGGAACACGGCCGTCTCCGGTCAGCGCACAGAAAATCACATTGTCCAGGGACAAACATAATATGGGCCTCATTGAAGGTGGCTTTGTGGTGACCATATACAGTTCGCTTGCGGGAAAGCTACGGATCTCACATGACCTAAACATATAAATTTGAAGGTGACACAGTGATGGATATCGAAAGATCTGGCAAACTCAAGGGTATCCCTGTTCCGGAGTGAGCGATTCATTTTGGCAGCAAAAAAGTCTCAAACTAGTCGATCCATTTCCTGATAGTACAGGAAACACTATATTATTGGCACTGGCCTCGCTCTCATGGCGGCACATGATGAAAAACATAGACTTAAGTTCAGATCGAGAACGACTAAGCTGAGCAAAAGATGCAGAACACTGAGATAATCTCGCTGTTTCTATTAGCCGTCCACATCAAAAGCGCTAGCCTATCAACATTACGTTCTCTTTTCTTGCACCTTCCCTGTTCTTCCAATAATGTTGTCTGGAAATACTTCGCTCATTCCATGCTCTGTCTCTGTCAAATTCTCAGCCAATGTTACCTGCCAAGTCTGACAGTTCGTGAAACATGCTAATCTGCTTGAGAAAACAACTTTATTTACGTTATTTCATTTTTCATTCCTGTTTAAGTGACATCTTCATATAATGTATGCTATTGACATGCCCTTGGTGCTGGAAGACGACGTAAAAACTAATGTGTTTACTTCTCATTTTTAAACAAGTATTCTCTATTGGAGCGATCTGGGTTCAGTGTAGAGGAGTCGTCTTTGGCAAAGTCGTAGAGTTTCGAGGAAAAACTTTTCCTTTTGGGTACAGATTCTGATTCTGATTAAAAATCTCAGCATGGACCAAAATTCAGTGAGATGATAGTTCAGCAAATCAATCAATCAATCAATCAATCAATCAATCAATCAATCAATCAATCAATCAATCAGTCAGTCAATCAATCAATCAATCAATCAATCAATCAACCGATCAACCGATCGATCGATCGACCGACTGACCGACCGACCGACCAATCTATGCTTACCATTTAAGCTAATAAAGCTCTCGTCTTGCACAAGAAAAACAAAGATAAACAGTGACCATGGTTAGCACCGATGTTTTCAGGCTCAGTTTTTCTTCAGTGAGTTTCTCTTATCGATTACTCACTCCATTACCCCTCCCATAAGCGTCCCCTCTCCCCTCCCGGATTGAAAAAGAAAAGCCCACTCATATAAAAAAATAATATATTGCTCTCTCAAGCCATTAACATATTTCCCCTCGCGAACTGAGCAATATATTATGATAAGCCCGCAGAGCCACGACAAGACGATACATTTCTGTCATGAATTGCGAAATCCGAAAATAGCTCTCAGCGCGCCCACAAATGTAACCTGCATCTGAAACATCCAGGTCTTGGAGGGGGCCATAAAAATAAAAACTTTTAGAGCAGCCCTTGTGTTTGTCACCTGGAGCAAACAGTTCCGTTACAAGGCCTGCAAAAATGTCAGTCGGTCGGTCGGTCGGTCGGTCGGTCGGTCGGTCGGTTGGTTCGTCGGTCGGTCGATTCGTCGGTCAGAAATCACATGCTGTTGGGTTCAAGAAATCTGAAATATTATCAAACCCAGAGTAGAAGGGTCAGCTGATACCAGCAGCGGAAAGACTCTGTTGTTATGACAAAAGGATACACGTGCCTGTATGTAGCGATGTGCATTTCATTGTAGCTCAGTTCTGATCACAGAATATCGGGTAGTCAAAAGAAAAAAACAACAACAACTTTACTTGAATGCAAAGAGTAATAAATTCAAAGATTCAAATCATATGACAGTTCTAAATTTGACATACATTTGCTCATGTTTAATTAAGTGCTAAGGTTATGTTACAGATCAAGAGTTTATAAAACCTCCTCCCACAGTTCGGATTTGGTATCCATAATATACTGAAGCGTGGTATCTTTGTATCCAGAGGAACCTGGGCAAATGCTATCATACAAGTACTTAACGTATATATATATCCATGAAGGTAAATAAAAAAACAACACAGGAAATAAGGTACGGGATGTCCACCATCTCTCAGTAAGCTCTTGAGCCAGTTCATTAAAATTACGTGCTGTATGTGAGCTAACCACCTCTGTTATAGCTCCCAGTTAAGCCATGCGTGGAATATTTACAATGTATCCATTTACACATAGTAGTAATGGTCGTATGCGTTCAATGTGCGGCGAGAAAATGACCACATGTGGGATCAGAGAAGTATGTACTGCTACACCCAATTACCAAAGTCGTACGAGGAAAAGATTACTGAGAGCTTGCGCATTAATAGTGGGATCTCTTACCATCGTGAGAATTACATTAACTCTGCATGGTGAACAGGCGCAGTCAGCACCGATGCACTTATGTAATTTTCACGATGGTATGAGATCCCATCGTTAATGCGCAAGTTCTCACACATCTAGACCTGGAGATAGACCACTAACGTACTGCCAAACCTCCCGAGACTTAACAAGCACTGTATGGTATGGGCTAATCTTTTCACCATGTTGTAAATCAAGTTTTTCAGTGACCGTTGTAAGGTAGGGCAATTCATCTCTCCGAAACTGTAGATGGGACAAACTATCCCGTATTTGCCATGGTCTGCGAGTGAAGCTTGAAAGCGTGAATGACTGATTAATGTTTATAGTACACAAACAAGCTTTGTGATAGGAAAGCACAGATGCGCATGAACTAGAAAGTAGACATCGGCTGACCTAATTAAGCCACACGGAAATTTGTTTAGCCATTCGGAAAGGTCAGTTTCAGATACCACAAGAAGTAATAACTCTGTTTCTTCATTTCTAGAGTAAAGGCAGGTCGTTTTGACAGAGCTCTGCTTGCACTAGAGTCACTCATTTCGCTTTCCGTCACCTGCTGCCGATTTTGCTTTTGCATACAGAAGTTGAAACCTGTTGTTTTGTTAGTCTCCACCAAGATCGACATCAGGCTACAGGAAAACCAGATGAGTGACCCCTAGCCTAGCAGAGCCCTATGTCTATCTTTCCTTTATGCCTCTATATCGTCAATGCCCAGCCCTCGCTCTGGTGAGCACTGACCTTCTCTCGCCTCCACTAATCTTCCGGATACTGGCCTGTTAGCACCCAGTCGATCGTCCACGGCCAGCAGCAATAATGAAATGGAAGCAATGGCGAGCTTTACCTTGTGATACTAATAAAAAAATTTCTTTGTTCAGCCTCAAATACCGCCAAAAACAAATTACATTGGCATGGTCCCCGTCAACAAGTCCGAATATATTTTTGTAGTCTCCGATGATCCCAGATTTCTCTTTCAATTATCTTACTTGTGTATGACGACCAACTCTCTTGCCATATCTTTCTTGCCTTCAAGAAGGCGAACACATCATCCGGTGTTATTAGTTTCTAGTGTCACGTGCTACATTATGTAGCGCCAGTAAAGAATCATACGGTATTGATGAACAAAGTGAAAAACCATATAAACAGCCGAATTGTAGTTTACACGTTCTCTCAGTTTATCCATGATATTTGTTAAATGACCAAAACAGACAGCAATATTAATTAAGGGACACACACACACACACTCACACACACACACACACACATACACACACACACACACACACACACANTATATATATATATATATATATATATATATATATATATATATTTAAGACCTGGAATTCAGATCACAACAACGTCTTGTCTGTCTACACTGCACATTCCGCTGCAAACGATCGATCCTTGCTGTGATTTCTTTCGTTGGCACCTGGCAAGACATGCTAATGAAACTTATCAAGAGACAGATGTTTATACCCTCTTCAAAGACAACACTGAACACATTACATGTCAAATCAAATCTGTATCACGTTTGATACGGCACACTACACTAAAGAAATCCAAGTCACATTTGCAAAATCGAGTCATCTTGATCTAATAACAACCAAATCCAACTTTCTTTAGCCTCAGAAGTTGAGACAGCGCTCTAAAGTTCAGGAGAAGATACACCCGACTGTAAAAGGGCGTCTAGTCTAGGTTCTTTTTGTCTGACGTCACATGAGCATCGTTGTCGTACACAAAACGGTTTAACAAACATTGGAGTATCAGCTCCTTCTTAACTTTAGAGCTTCTCCCTTCTTGTTCCCTTCTCCAGCCAAGTGTGTTGTGCACACGTGAATCACAGCTATATCAAACCAGGGAAGGCCGAGAGGTGCCGGAAGAATCGAAAGCCGAAGATCTAGTAGGAGGCAGCAACCAAGGTGGTCGATCAGGGGCAGCCAAAGAGCTGGATTAACCGTTGCTTAGGTGTTGCTTAAATGCGGCTTTAGCTGGATTTTGCACTGAAGGCAGCCCTCGAAGTTGGCTTCCCACGGTCTAGATAGTAAAGGATATAATAGCGTGCTTTTCAGTGTTGGGGATAGAATAGTTTGAGGCAATCAACAGACATCTTCAAAGGCCAAAACGAAAATGTATCCTATTGTTATTCATAATCTCTTCATCTAGCAACGTCATTATGTCTCAATCAGAATTCCTATTCACTGAGCCGCTCGATTCATCCAAAGTCTTCTTTCGGCTTTTTTTCTGTTTTCCTGCAGCTGATGCGTAGCCTTACGAAGAATAAAGAGACTCGCCAAAAATGCAACAATAACATTATTTCTGGGATTCACTTGTTGAATTTAGGCGTGTGGAGTTGCTATGCTTCCATTATCACTGCTGCATTTAAACAATGGCGGACAGCTGTAACTCTCTGAGTTGAAACCGATCCAGCAAAACGTTGTTCTAAAACTTACATCTAAAATAAAAAGGTCAGCGCACCATACAGGTAAGGTGCCAAGGAAAATACATTAGCGTTACTAAAGCAACATTTGCATTGAAGCGTGCAATCTTCCATATCAAATCTTAAGTTGAGCTGCAGGAGAGTTGCATACTAGGGCATCTTCCATGCAAATTGATTTTTAAAAAAATGGATTTTAGATCCGTTTTCCTCGAACATGTTTTGGTGTGTAAATCGCGTTGGATTCGAAGTGAAGGAGTACACGCCAAGATACAAAATGGTGCATTAGTTATAGTGCTGTAATTTTCAATGTTTGTGATGCATATACTTCTTTCAAAGTCTGCATTAAACCTTATTGTCATTGTCATTGTCATTGTATTTCCCTTGGCATATGAACTATTATTTTCAAACTCGGAAACGCTGAAAGACTTCATTATCTGACTATCTTTGAAAATCAGAGGTGCTTACTTGTTCAGGCAAAGCTTGTGAAGCGTGAAAGAGCCAAGTGATTTGATAGATTCAAATTTTAAACTTCTATTTGTCAATCTTTCTCAAATATTGACGCTGATGATAACTGAGATCTTCATTTCATATTGACCCATTTGGCTTAACAGGAGTGACGTCATCTTTTAACTTTCCGTAGAAATCTTCCCACTCATTCCTCTGACAAAATGGCGGACCAACTCACGTCATCATTTGATTTTTCTTCCTCATAAAATGTTGGACACCTTAGTTCAAACTCTTCTATTGTCTCCTCTAGGACCAGGATGTTGGAGAAATGAAAATAAACAAAGACGTAAAAGCCAAGCAGACGCCAGTCAGGTAAGAAGATAGCCTGTGTTGAAAGCAGACACCTTCCACGCGAGCAAGGAGCGCTGGGAAAGAAAACATGGCGAGGGCAAGAAGTAGAAAGCGAAATTCCAGAGTGAAGACATGGTGAAGACCGATACCCACACACTTCGTAATTGTGTTTGTTTTGTCTTTCCGCCACTTTAGAAACAAACGGATATAAACATGGAAGTGAAACCACCAGAATCTCTTTCAGACAAACAGATGCTTCGAAATGAGGCTGTTATTCCTTGCGTCCAAAGAAAACTAATAGAGCTAGCTGTGTCAGGGATTGAATCATCAAAGAATTCTGTTTAGATTTATAGTTTTATAGTGTCAGCCCCACATCTACCTTGTTATCAACTGGTTACATGGCGGTAGTTTTTCTGATGTTGAAATGTCGAGGGCAATGACCTAGACACGGAAGGGATAGAATAATGAATTGATCGCAGACACAACAGCGAGACAATGGCGGTGATGGTATCATGTAGAGCTTCCATAATAGCTACCTCGGTAATATCTTTATCTCGTTGTTTGGTATGAATTCACAAGCACACGTTCACTAATATTCTATCACTAAGACCTCGATAGCAAGTATAGCTCAAGAATAAATATACGTTTCTCGTCCACATAGGCATACTTATTATCGCGGTTTGACCGTTAAATGTGATCAGCTATTATGGAGAAGGCGAGAAGAGAATCTATGTTTTCAACTATGATTTTCGGACGAGAGTGGGTGGTGGAAAGGGAGAAAAGAATACGTGGACATTTCAGTTCCGATACAACCTTGTACCAAAGTGGTGGTCTCACCTGTAGGACCCTACACTTACTGTCAGGGACAGTTCTGGACTCTGTCATTTATTACCAGCCAAGAGTGGTGATCTTGCTACTGTAATTTTAGATAATCGATGCGTCACTGATCGGAAAGCCGGTAGTTTGAAGGGAGACTGGAGCACAGAATTTAAAAATAAAATAAAAAAAAAACCCAACTATCTTTAGAAGCACTTATCCCTAACTCCAAGATGTCGCAAAACGCCATCGTTGACCGAAGACCCATACTCTCAAAATACAGTGATTTTAGCACGTATTTACAGACACGGCCGCCATTTTCCACCGAAACAAAATATATTGTGGTTAACAAGGAGATATAAAGGATTTTCTGTTAGTGACATCACTTCTACGTTTTTATTCGATCACTATAGGGTTTTTATTCTGTGGAGTGGAAAGGAAAGGGGTGACTATACAGTTTACACACCTCGAATTCTGATTAAAAAACAACAACAACTCAAAACACACACACACACACACACACACACACACACACACACACACACACACACACACACACACACACACACACACACA
>JAWQUT010000084.1:2106271-2117457 GCA_033807755.1 Ellobium chinense | reverse complement strand
GAGAGAGAGAGAGAGAGAGAGAGAGAGAGAGAGAGAGAGAGAAAGACGGGGGGAAAGGACAAAATGAGAAAAAATAATGCTTTCAAGAGAACCCTTAATTTCTTCCTTGGTCCGACTAGTCCAAGGTACTCAAGTTTCCAATAATTACCATGATTTACCGAAGCCATGTTTTAGTAATCGATAGCTTCCTACCATGATACCTACCACTGTAATACTGAACGGGGCTACCATTTCCCATAATGCTTAGAAACAGCAGAGAGGTCTCAGAATGTTGGCCAGGCAAGTAGGTGAGGAGGGGCGAGAAAGGAAAATATAATCCTCTTGGCAAATGTGCTTCCCTGTTCCCGCCCCATATTCACTACTACNCCCCGACCCTTTCCTCAAAAATTAGTAGTGCTAGACCTCGTGTGACTTAGCTGTTGTGGACAAGCGATATCTATATTAATAAAACGCTTCAGCCAAATTTGTGTCACAGATTTCTTGAGAACTACGTAACGTAAAAACATGCGGTTTTCACCTAAATTCGTAAAAAAATGCACAAAAGGTAACTATACACATTAGTCCTCATTATTTTTTCTGCTCTTTTTTATAAAAAAGAATGTGTATAACAACGAAATACAATCTCCAATAGATCTTTTAAATTCGCCCGATTCGCCAATCGTCAGCAAAGCCGGTCATACTTTTGACACCAATGCCGTTTACACGGTGGATCTATGCAACAATGCCAGCAAAGCACCTATTTGACAGAGTTTTGCGGCCTCCATTCTTCTGTGTCTGCATCACCCATGTTGAACTTTCTCTACTGTTCAGTTTTTGTGAGTCGTCGACTTGTATTATATAATATAGACAGTAATATCTTCTGCTACGAGCTGGACTATTGATAATCATGGTAAGGCTCATGCAAAATAATATTTATTTCTAAAGTGAAGAAAAAAACCGAAAGCTATGTATTAAAGCGATGGGGACGTACAGAAGAGCCTCGATATTAAGTACTCATGAAATAGCATACCTCGTTATAAAGTATGAATTATTTCCAAATTATTCTAGGATTTCATTATTAAGGAAGTCCTCGATATTAAAACCATTCAATAATAAGTATTCTGTTGATGGCACCGAGGGCATATTCAATATCAAGGTGTAACTGTAAAATGTTTCCTGATCAAATATTTACATTTCACGATGCACATACAAAAGAGTGCAACACCAACTATGGCTAAGGCAGCAAAGACAAAAACTGTTACACCAAGAACAACCAGTCATCAAGACGTCAGCACTAGCAATAGCCACAAGTTAAATCAAATAAAAGAGGTCGGGAAGAGACAATTAAATTATAACTCCGGGTGGACACAAAGGATTCAGTTCACAGCTAGACAATACTTTGTCTCTAAAGCGACCTTCCCTGAAATTGGGGTCGGAAAACTGGGGACTTGGGACAGACTTGGTGGTGATTAAGTCTTCGATATTTTTTGTTTTAGGGCTTGGTGCCTCTTCGACCAGATGAAATCTATATGTGTGTCTGTTGTCTGTGTCTGTGTGGCTGTCTGGCTGGCTGGCTAGCTGGCTGGCTGGCTAGCTGGCTGGCTGGCTGGCTGGCTGGCTGGTGCATATCAGCTTGATTGCCTGAGAGCTGACAAAATTTGTGAGTGACAGGTATAAAAAGAGATATGAGAGAAAGACAGAGAGAGAGAGAGAGAGAGAGAGAGAGAGAGAGAGAGAGAGAGAAGAGAGAGAGAGAGAGAGAGAGAGAGAGAGAGAGAGAGAGGGAGTTTCAGTTCGGAAGGCTCCAACTACCAAGCTGAATATTTCCCCCTCCCCCCACCTTTTTACGTAGGTCAAGGATTACAAAGAATAATGAAGCAGTATTCACAAACTGCACTTCGTCATGCAGTCATCCAAAACAGCAAAATCTTGAAAACACATTAAAACTTACGACAAGTTTGAGTGCAAAATAATATACGTCTTTGCGGAAGAGCAATAATCCATACACTAATTCCCTCTATCTTAAAGGCGTTCAAAACGACAGTGCCTAGTCTAGATAAAAGATGGTAGCCTCGCTCCACCCAACCAGTTCCCCACTACTCACTCGTACCACTTCCTTCCCCACCCCTTGCTTGATATTTGAAAGTCTCGAACTGATCTAAGCTGAACTAGAAGGACACCATTTGGGGTCGTTTGTATAGTTCCTTGTTTATGTCAGTCTTTGTCCCCGGTAAACTGACGGATGTCGTAGTATCTGTAAAATGAGATGGATTCCAATCCAGCGCGGAGATCTAAGAACCCAAGGCAACCCAATGGGAAATCTGTCATCAGAAGATGGACATGTTGGGCACATATCTTCCGAAGAGATGACACAAGAATTGCAAAGCAGGGCCTTAAATGAAGAATGTAAGGGGAGGGGGGGGGGGGGGNGGGGGGGGGGGGGGGGGGGGGGAGAGGAGAAGTGGAGGGGGTAGAGATCAGCCCAGAGAAATGAGAGAAGAATCTGTACTGTGAGAGGATGGACAGAGTGGGGCTGGACAGCCTCGGAGAAATTCGGAGGATTGTACATGACAGAGATAGATGGTGCCGTACCGTGCGGGCTCTTTCATGATAACAACGTTTCGAGAAAGATGTAAGATGTTAGATGTAAGCTGAACTAGCTTCAATTTGGAATTGAATTTGTTTTCAGTTTGCTTACTTCCTATGTACTTCTCTGATAATTTAATGGTGGCTTTCCTTATCTAACTGATGGAACTATCTGTTTTAAAAACAATTACAAGCTCAAATTTGTGACACCGAGAACACTTTAAAGAGGCTGCAGAAAAGGGTCAAAAATTCACAAAAAAAACGTGTTGTTATTTGTAGTTTATGCCTTTTAGGTGTTTTATGGGTGACTAGATCACAGTTTAAAACTAAGAATTCAAGGAATGCAGGAATTAATTTGCAATGATAACTTCCCATATCACGTGACTCTTGAACGCCATAGAATTGTGTCCAGCACCGGCGACAAAATGCATGAATTTGTGAGCTGGTAATTTAGTCACGTTCCACGATCCCGTTCAACTTACTAGTTACTAATAAGGTTTATCGAAAAAGACATAGTCTATATCATATAGAAACAACATGTGGAGTATCTCTAGCCCTGAGCCAATGCATTACTGTTAAACTCCTGTTATGATTATAAGGATTAGATGTGCTGAATGTTATCATAAAGGAGTAGATTTACCGTAACGGAGAAAGCAACTTGCGTGAACTCACGCACAACTGTCGGAGAGAGAAAAAACATCGACCTCACCAACATTCAATCAATTCACTATACACAGTTGTAAGTAACCCATCCTGCCACTTGTACAGTTGTTTCCATTCACCATTATCCTGCCACCCAATCACGCTCTACTTTAATGCCAGACTTATGGTATATTGACAACACTGACATTTCACTAATGGAAAACCGCCAGAGCGACACCTCTACACCAAGCGAACACTAAAACTAAACATTGAGTAAACAAGCAGTGATTGCTGACAGGTATTTTGCTGAAGGCGCAAAAAAAAAATCTATGCCCGTCTGAGCTCTCACCTCACGTGATTAGAGTGAAGTCTTCAGGAACGGTCGAACATGTGTGTCCTTTAATTGTCTAGGTTAGACTAGTTAACTTTCAGAAATATGAAATCCATCGTGGCAAATACAGTGTCACTTAAAGTTACAAAAAAAAACAACACAACAAAAAAACAAAAACAAAAGAGAACCGAAGTATTATGTAGAACCAACTTTATATTTGAGTGTGAAACTTGGACTAGTAGCAAAATACATAAATTGCTGGAAGTTATAGAACCATGGGTCTTAACCCTGAACTGTCAGGGTTATGGTAATATCTTTCTCCCTGACCAAAACTTTGGTGTAATACTCTCTGGTTCAATTCCAGGAGAGGAAGTGATTATTTTCAGATGTAATATTTTATTAGTTTTCTGTAAACGGAATGCACTACGCTTATAATATCACGCTTGCAAACTCAAGACTGTATTGTTACATGACGAAATTCAGAAGTACCAAACCAACTAATGGAATTAAACACTTAAAATGCTTAAAATACAAGTGATCCCTCTTAGACTGAATAGTTTTCACATATCCCTCACTGTCTGTTGTGATCATCTTCAACATTCCCTTTCCTTTTCTTCCTTTTACTTCGCTGTCAAGTATTTATTTTCGCTTACACTTATTGCCTGATGGAGAAAGCTTCGCCTTTCGTAAATCTGCAGTAAAGTTTTAGTACCCCCCTATTTTTATTTCATTATTACCGGCTTTATTGCAGTGTGACTGACTTTTATACATACACTGTAATTTGAATTATTTCAAGCATCCATAGGATCCTGTCCTATCTGAGATCTTTATTACTCCTCATTCTCCTTTACTCTTTATCCGGATTATTATTACTAGTGTGCTGTTTACTAAGCTTTCAGTCTTATTTTTCACTAGTATGCTGTTTATTAAGCTTCAAGCCCATTGTTTTTTCACTAGCGTGCTGTTTACTAAGCTTTCAGCCTATTTTTTTCACTAGTGTGATTTTTACTGAGCTTCCAGCCCATTTGTTTTATTTCCATTAGTGTGCTTTTTACTAAGCTTTCAGCCTATTTTTTTCACTAATGTGATGTTTACTAAGCTTCCAGCCCATTTTTTTCACTAGTATGCTGTTTACTAAGCTTCAAGCCTATTCCTTTTTTACTTTACTAGTGTGCTGTTTACTTAGCTTCCAGCCTATTTCTTTTTAACTACTGAGCAGTTTACTAAGCTTCCAGCCTATTTTTTTTACTAGTGTGCTGTTTACTAAGCTTCCAGCCTATTTTTTTACTAGTGTGCAGTTTACTAAGCTTCCAGCCTATTTTTTTTACTAGTGTGCTGTTTACTAAGCTTCCAGCCTATTTTTTTTTACTAGTGTGCTGTTTACTAAGCTTCCAGCCTATTTTTTTTACTAGTGTGCTGTTTACTAAGCTTTCAGCCTATTTTTTTTACTAGTGTGCTGTTTACTTAGCTTCCAGCCTATTTTTTTACTAGTGTGCTGTTTACTAAGCTTCCAGCCTATTTTTTTACTAGTGTGCTGTTTACTAAGCTTACAGCCTATTTTTTTTAACTAGTGTGCAGTTTACTAAGCTTCCAGCCTATTTTTTTATTAGTGTGCTGTTTACTAAGCTTCCAGCCTATTTTTTTTACTAGTGTGCTGTTTACTAAGCTTGCAGCCTATTTTTTTTATTAGTGTGCTGTTTAGTAAGCTTCCAGCCTAGTTTCTTTTTTACCAGCGTGCTGTTTACTAAGCTTCCAGCCTAGACTTTTTTTACTAGTGTGCTGTTTACTAAGCTTCCAGCCTATTTCTTTTTTTTAACTAGTGTGCAGTTCTAAGGACATCTACTACATTATACGCGATTACTAGACAGAGATTCAGCAGCACTGATTGTAAGATTTGTTTGTCTTAGCCATGTTGCTGCCCTTTTCTTCGACCCTATAGCAAACAGTAGATGTATATCACAATATTATACTTATCACTACACACACGTAACCCTGGTTTGCCCTTTCTCCCTGGTAGTTCAGACCGGTGGCTGAGTAGAATTACAAGGTATGTAAGGTAACGAGAGGTAATGAGAGACCACGTAAGATTACCTAGGGCTTTCATAGTGACGTATACAGGTGGGAATGATATTACGTGGGGCATAATTACCCTATGTAATGATTTACTGATGAGCAAAATCAATTATGGTCCTGTTTGCGGGAGAGAAGAGGGTGAACGGGTGCCCCGGGATTGCTACAGGAGAGGTGGCAGTAGCGAGAGGTCCTCCTTTGGGTCAGGGTGGNGGGGGGGGGGGGGGGGGGTGGATGAGAAGCGTGGTGGTTGTTGAAGAAGGTACTTTTAACACTACAGTTATCAGAGTTTCAAGTTTCAAGTTTAAGTTTATTTAGGCCGAAGCCAATCACTTTACAATACATATCAACAGTTCAGAAAGTAGGAAAAGGAAGAAATAAAAAAAAACAAACACAAAAACAAAACAAATTAGCAAAGAAATACTCATACCTTTGTACCAAAATCTGCCAAAATTGATAATTTGCCAGGAGATGCGCAGTTTTTACATGCCAATTTTGTAGCTTTTTAAAATATTGATACAGAGTATAGCTAATTTCCGTGTATGGTTGGGCTCGTCTGTCTGAAACATATTAATAAATCGTACCATATTTGGTTTACTTTTCAAAGAACATGGCAGATATTTACTATCAGAACTATATATAAAACTTTATGTGGAGGGGGCATCCAAGAGACAGAACAATTTGGTGGGGTGCATACATCTCCTTCCTCACATCCACGCCGCTGAGTGGGAAGTGAAGAAGAATGGAGTGAATAAAGCTATTGACCCGGTCGAAGGCGGAAGTTGGAGGAGGGGGTGAGATGGGAGAAATACATTTAAAATGTGGAAGACTGAAAGAAAGACGAAGTGAGAGAATGAGCGATGGGGAAATCCACGATAGGGAATCCATTTAGAGAAAACTAGTTCTGCTGGAGAAAGGATGGAGCGACGGTCACAGACATTCGGGCAAAGGAATGACGACAGATAATAGATGAACCGGTTGACTGATCGAGGGGAGAGAGAGAGAAAGACAAAGAGAGAGAGACAGAGAGAGAGAGAGAGAAAGAAAAAGAAAAGGAGGAGGAGAGAGAAATGAAGGGAAATAAGACAAAAAGACAAAGAGATAAACAGACGAACGGATGGATAGAAAGAAGATGTTCGACCAATCGATCGATCGTTCAGTCAATCAATACAGAGACTGATGGGCATACGAACAGTGGACAGACAGAGAGACAGAGAGACAGAGAGACATATAGACAGATGGATGGATGAACAGACCACATGCAAAGACAGACAGACAGACAGACAAACAAACAGACAGACAGACAGACAGACAGACAGACAGACCGACGGATGTACGTACGAAAGAGCAGACCGACAGAAAGATCAACAGACAGACAAACAGACAAACAGACAGACAGACAGACAGACAGACAGACAGACAGACAGACAGACAGATAGATAGATAGATAGATAGATAGATAGATAGATAGATAGATAGGTAGGTAGGTTGGCAGATAGGTATATAGATAAGAAGGTAGGTAGATAAACAGATATTCATTCTCATCATTATCATATTATGGTATAGGAGCATAACTTCCACAGGCAGCACTTCCGCTCTAGATAACCTGCTTTGTTCAACAATGACGCCAGCTGGGCCTCATCATAATGTTCAGGTGTTTCCTGTTTCAGCTGAGCTTTCATAAACACAAAGCTGTACCTATAATCACCGGCCATTAGGACGTGCTTCGTTGGCAGCCCTGTTCTCAAAGTCTAGCACTAATTTCATTATCACCTCGATAACGGAGGAGATCAGATGACTTTGTTTTGGTTGCTCAGTTTGCCAGCCGCACTCATCCTGCACATGGATCTCCTAGATTATAATTATATACAAGACTAACACCCCATTTTACAAATGGGCAGGCAGGCAGCGCACCAGTAGCGAAAGAATACCTAACGCACCGAAAGGCATCATAGACGAATGCATTAGGCTCCGTGAAAAAGTTGGACGATTGGCGAATCGGGCGGACTGAAAAGATCTATCGGAGATTGTATTCCGTTGCTATACACATTCTTTTTTTTTAAAAAGGGTAGAAAAAAAACAAAGAGGACTGATGTGTATAGTTACCTTTTGTGTATTCTTCTACGAATTTAGGTGAAAACCGCATGTTTTTACGTTACATAGTTCTCAAGAAATCTCTGACACAAATTTAGCTGAAGCGTTTTATTAATATAGATACATGTTATATGATATAGAAGCTGTACTTTTTGGAATTAAGGAATTGCTGCAGCAGTCGTGGAGATAAAAGCAAGCAGCATGCTTTCCTTTTGTTTTTCTGCCCTTTTTTAAGTTTCATGTTCCAGGTTTAATTTGCAAAGCCCAGACCACAATAGACGGTATATGAGCTACCATTTTACATGACGGAGCAGGCATGGGGGTGCTGAGGTGATAGCTACGACCCTGCACAGATGGGAGTCGGAAGAGCTGAGGTTTTACCTTATATTGTCTGGCCAACGTTCTCAATTAGACGGTATGTCAACGACCTGTCAATGTTATTTCTTAAACACTGAGTTGTTTCCCTTACATGGTATGGGGAGTTTATCTACAGAGAAACATCAATCTATTCATGACAGAAACCTTGCACAACACTTTTAGATGCAGGCGCATCTCTTGATGTTTTGAAATATCATGTTTAAATGCCCATGTAGACTATAATTATATTAAAGGAAGAAAGTAAAATATCAAAGACATTGTTTCCCATAAAATTCACTGAAGGCTTGTGCTGAAAATTAAGAAAAAAAAGTACAGACACTTTGAAAAACAATTCTCTAAGCCTGAAATCTTCATTACAGATAAAATATCGCTGCTTCATCATCAGTGGGCTCAAAATCCTGTGTCGAATTAGACGCTTATTAAA
This sequence comes from Ellobium chinense, assembly GCA_033807755.1. NCBI lineage: Eukaryota > Metazoa > Mollusca > Gastropoda > Ellobiida > Ellobiidae > Ellobium > Ellobium chinense. The sequence continues at coordinate 2,108,953 of JAWQUT010000084.1, read as the reverse complement.
TATTTACTTATATTTACTTAAACTCTAAATAAACTTCCAACAGAGTTGTGGAAATCATTTTTCTTGGACATTTGCCACTTGTGACTGTGGAAGCCATAAAAGCGCTTGACATTGTATCGTATCTCAAATCCTAGTGGTCAACATGAACTCTTCTGAAGTGATTTTCATCCTCAGGTGTCAGGTACAACGCTGCCCTCCAAAGGCAAACCGACGTAACTGCGTTGCTATGCCGGACTGCGTAGTAGATCTTTGTTACGATGTTTTGCCTTTATAGAAACATTTTGGAAATATTGGATATCTTGATATTTACTGTCAAAAAGTCAGATTGTTGGTTTCGCATTTCTGCCTCTGTCAAAACGTACAATACGTCCAGGTGGGCCAAAACAAATAGGAGCCTTAAAATGCAGGAGAAATGCAGATACGTCTGTTCGCCTTTGGAGGGCAATTACGGTAGGCGACGACTATGCGATCATGAGTCTCCAGTCCTGGCTGTTGGTACCTAAGACTACGCTGTTATCTTCTCATTCCATGCCTTTTGAATTTCGCTTGTCTTCTCCTAACAATTGTAGATAATTTCCTTTCATGATTTACTTATTTCCTGTGCAAACCCGGAAAAGATACAATATTAAGAATATTTTGTCTAAGCGCTGTTCATTACGTAGGTACAGTAAAATGTAGCGTGTTGTTAACATCTCTTATTCACAATGTCAAAGTAATATTCTGGTTCAACATAAACTTTTCCTGTTTATCTGACAAAGTCAGTTAAGACTGCTCAGTTGCGTTGCTACAGAATAAATGTACAGAGGAGGAGGAGGAGGAGGAGGAGGAGGAGGAGAGAGAGGGAGAGAGAGAGAGAGAGAGAGAGAGAGAGAGAGAGAGAGAGAGAGAAAACAAAGAAAGAAAGAAAACAGAAAGAAAGAAAGAAAGAAAGAAAGGCAGAAAGAAAGAAAGAAAGAAAGAAAGAAAGAAAGAAAGAAAGAAAGAAAGAAAGAAAGAAAGAAAGAAAGAAAGTGACGTAGAGGAGGCTGCGGGTCGCTTTTAATAATTCATTTTTGCTTTGTAAGGTTTAGGATGCTTCCTCGCAGGATATTTTTTTACTGTGAAAGGAAGGACCTCAGGTCTACTGAATCCACTATATGGCTAAAGACGAAAAAACCCAAATACTGGCTGAATAAAGAACACTGGCACTAGTGAAATATCGTCATAAAACACTCGCACTAACTTGATTCCTACGAGTATTTCCACACTGAATACTCAAACGTATCGAGTAATAAACTTCCGATTAATGACAGTCCTACAGGGTCTCATTGACGGGGCAGAGGCAAAACAGGACACATTTTGGTTTCCGTCAGTTGTCATGCATTGACATAAAGATCTGTCCCTCAACCTCAATCTTTGGTTTTTTTTTTTATTTCGTCTGATTAGATAACAGCAGACTGATATAGAGAAGTAATCCCATGTTGACAGTTTCATCTATTCCTACCCGTTTCCTTTCAATCGTATGCAGTCTTACAAGCTGAACTCCCGATGCTGGACCATAAAACTGGTTCTCGTCGCAAAGACAGGAAAGTAAAGCTGAATGAATTCTCTCTCTCTCTCTTTCTCTCTCTCTCTCCCCCCCCCTCCCACCTTGTTACTACCCTGGTCATGTGCCTTTGCCCTGCAGCGAAAATGTTTTTCCCCTATCTATATATTGTCTACCCACGATGTTGAAGCATATTTAATGAGGAAAAAACACCTTATACTTTTAAGGTAAGATAAGATAAGATAAGATAAGATAAGATAAGATAACGTTTAATTTCCACGAGGGAAATTCCGTTCACAATTGATACACATTCAACAATAAATTACATTTCACATTCAACATTAAATTTCATTTCAGGTCATACACATTACCTGACCGCACACGCAACCACACCTTCACACANCAAAAAAGTACCTGTGCAACCCAGCAATGAGTTTTATCTGAAAAGCTGCAAATACCGGACAAGCTCAAGAGGACAATAAACTGGATACAATCCTCTCCACGCACGATCAACAAACACAGCAACAGGAGAAACCAGAGGCGTTGTAGCAATAAAAAATTCAATCATAAACAGTGGCAGTTTCAGAAAAACAAAAACAAGACGGTGGGGCGCTCACTCCTCCATGAGTGTGGAACAATACTATGCAACCCTAGATTTTATAGCATGCAAGAATTTACTCCCCACCTCATCTTCCATAATGGGCAGGCGGGCAACGCACCAACGGCGAAAGAATACCTAGCGCACCGAAAGGCATCATAGACGAATGCATTAGACTCCGTGAAAAAGTTGGACGATTGGCGAATCGGGCGGATTAAAAAGATCTATCGGAGATTGTATTTCGTTGCTATACAAATTCTTTGTTTTAAAAAAGGGTTAAAAAAAATAAAGAGGACTGATGTGTATAGTTACTTTTTGTGTATTTTTCTACGAATTTAGGTGAAAACCGCATGTTTTTACATTACGTAGTTCTCAAGAAATCTGTGACACAAATTTGGCTGAAGCATTTTATTAATATAGGTATGTCAAGGACAGAGCCACGAAGTGAACAGCTTCTTAGAACTACCGACAAGTGATGGGTGAAATTTATAAGTAGTATTTAGAGTATTAATTACGGGAAAAAAATTCAGGTGAAGGGAGGGAGTGTCGGGTGTGGGGG
>JAWQUT010000084.1:2102058-2105875 GCA_033807755.1 Ellobium chinense | reverse complement strand
TGTTGTGGCTGGGGCTGGGGACTTCAAACGCCTAGTTCATTCTTTCCACAGCTTGATGTGCCTAGTTCTACTCCATTTATACTATGCCATCGTCTGCATATCTTAGTCTTCTGGACCGAAAAGCACTAGAGTGCTAAAAAGTATACTGATTTCAAACAAACGTCGAGTTAATCTAAAATGTAAACAAACACTGCATTCATTTTAGATTTAAAATTTCAAAATTCGAAGATGGAACTGGACGAGTTTTCTTGGATAGTGACCGACTTTCTAATCGACCCCAGAAACAATCAGCATGCGGTCTGACCTCGCGATGATATAACAGAAAGTTTGGCCCAGAGCTGGCCTGTTATCTGGGTCCTGATTTTTACGGCTGCAGACATAAAAAAAGTCACCACCAGTCCCAGATGGTTCAGTCCCCATGCACAGCGACAGACAAATAAGGGAACAAGTTCAGATCTGACACAGGGCAGGGGTTAGAGAGTTATATAAAAATTTAAAAAACATTGTACCAATGAAACAAAAGAAAGAATGGGGGATAACGACAGGAGATTGCATGCTCTAGACTCTGACTTTAATTTTGACTTAATTCTTATCCTACTGCTAACCATAATCTTGTTTCAAACTATTGTCTACTAGCGCATATTTCACTCTTAACATTAACCATACCCTGTAAGCTAACCTCAGCATTATAAAATAAACAGCAGCCAACTTAAAATCCAAATCCCGGATAAAGTTAACCCCCAAAAAGATGCAACTCTAAAGAGAGAAGAAACTTTAAAGTATCAAATCATGTAACAACCTACGGTTTTATAAGAAATGTTCTAATCTCAGTACTTAAGAACTGCAAAAGCAACATGGAGGAAACAAACAGTGTTACTTTCCATCTCTTCATATCAAACTTAATGACCCTCAGATATCCAGGCTGTGCGTCGATGGTACCATAGTATGACCTAAGAGTTGAAACAGTGTTTACGATTTGTTTCCTATCACCATTCAATAATACCTAATACAAATTTGATGTGACATTTGTTCCGTGAGAATTGTCTTTAGTCCGTCTGGCTATTTTATTGTAGGAAAATGAAATGAAATGAAAACGACAGAGACACATGACTTTTTCTCTCGCTGGTGAATCCCTGTCCACCACAAAATCCAGTCATGTGCTGAATGAATATGAAGCTACAGTAGATATTCACTGTTCCATTCGAACTGTGTACGAATTACCAAATATTTTAATTTTGTCAAATTTCAATACGTGTTGGATACAGACATCTTGCATAAATAAACCGAGAGTAATTCGTACTAACCTGATTCTTTATAAATGAGGCTCAACACGCGTGGGATTTTATGACGTCTCCCTCCGTTATGAACGAAATAAGCGTCATTAGAGATGAAAGTGCCGCTGTCCATCTGATCCGTTGTAAACACAAATAAAATAAAATTACCCCGTGCTTTTGAAAATGGCACGCTTGCAATGTACAAATTGAGATTGTCACCAGTGTCCCAAATGTTCGGCACTGAAGAAAAAAGTTATTGATGAACCAATTTCCAAATGACAAAAGTGTAAAATAATCTCGGAATCAAAACAATCAATCAATCAATCAATCAATCAATCAATCAATCAATCAATCAATCAATCAATCAAACAACCAACCAACCAACCAACCAAACAAACAAACAAACAAACAAACAATAAACAAACAAACAAACAAACAAACAAAGAAGCAAACAAACAAACAAACAAAAATAACTCGTTATAAAAGTAAATATTATACGGATGGTATCAGTGCTAAGCTGTCTATAATTCACAAGTCTATGAGAAAACCAGATCTGAAGGGTTTGGTGAGTTTTTCTGCGTTCCCTGAATAACGAAAGAAAGAAACCAAACAGTTGTTTAGCTCAGTTTGACAGATGAAGGCTGCTGTCTGGAAGAGATTCCTGGTGCCAAAATGCATCATATCATCTTTCAGCAACTTTAATATTTATATTTATACACACCAAACTAAGGTAATTAGTGTAAAATAAATGTTTTTCTAATATTTTCTCGCTCACACTAAATGGCTGTACGGTCGCAATAAACTTTTGGCTTCTCACATTTTAGCCACACATAAATAAGGATCTGCGCTATCTTGGATTACGCACTTTGTCAAATTAATCTTTTAAACAATTCATTTACATACCAATGTAACGTCTCAAATTCTGGGCTTAAACTGACAGAGCATGTAACATCAGACATGTTTTCATTTCTAAAAGGCAGGATATTCCTCATCCTCACCGGAAGTTTACCTACACCGAATTTCATCCAACCGGTATGCAACAGATTTTTGTAATCTTGGAAGTTTGACATGCAGCACTTCGTCCCGGAAACTGGCGTTCACCTTTTTAAATGTATGCTTCTAGATTTTGGCCAGGATCACATTATCACTAGAGGTGGGCCGGAAGCTGAAGTTTAGAGTATCACAATCCTCAGCCGTCAAGCTCTGAGTATCAAAGCTTCCGATTCTATTTCGATTCTGATATTTAGTGCTAGGTTTTTCGATACTATCACTATATTTTGATTGTTTCGATATCTTTCATCTTTCGATATCTTTTGGTACCGCTAAATGACTTTGCGCTGAGCAGATCGGAAGGTTAGTTTGGTAATGAGGATTGAAAGAAGATCGAAATTAATGTGTTATTTTCGATACATATTTCATACCAGGTCGCTGAACGCCATTCGATGAAGAATCTTATACGCTGTCACTTTCTAACTGAGGACTGGATGGGAACCAAAATTAGGCCTACTGTCGATGGTTTTTAGAATAAGTCATTGTGTCGGCTTGGCTGATGTAAGGCATGAATGCGTATAATTTCAAAGATGTGGGGAAAAAATTATTTATGATTATAGTTTCAAAGATATGAGGAAAAAAAACTTTAAGAGTATAGTTTCAAAGATATGGGGAAAGAATTATTTAAGAGTATAGTTTCAAAGATATGGGAAAAAAAATTTAAGAGTATATTTTCAACGATATGGGAAAAGAATCCTGTTTTCCTTAAACTCACCTCCAAATTATAGATACCCAGAAACGGTAGTGCCCATTATGGATTATCAGGAACACTCTTTATAGCCGGATAAAATGTTTCCCCTTTCTTCCTCGAACTTCCCTATTTGTTGCTATTAAAAGCACGGATAGGTTCTTTCTGTTGTCGACACTAAAATGAACTGAACTTAACGGCACCTCTTCGGCAGATATAATACAACTGCAATGTTATACACATACACTGAATTTATCTTGAACAACAAGACATTGCTTTCTTCAGTGCCCTGCCCTAACCCTCTCCCCTTTTATTCATCAAGCTGTTCCCAAAAGAAGTTCAGTTGTGGTTATCACTTAATCGCCACAACACAGGGGTAATCTACGTCATTCACCTACATTTTCCACATCCTACCCAGAAGTGCATTGTTTATTTATTTGTTTTCTTTGAGATAGATTTTAGCGTCCCCTTATGGCTTTAAAATACGAGACTTAAACCCCACTGGGCCGGCGAAATGAAAATTTTTTTTAAACATCTCGGAAAAAAAAAATCAAAAGAGAAACCCAACGCTAAGAGGATTTGAATTCCGGATCTTTCTCCCCAAGAGAGAATCGCTTTCTTTACATGGTACGAGTGTACTGGCTACACAGCCAGAATACACCTTAAAAACTATTCTGGCCGGATTATAGTTTTAACTGAGACACGATATTTTCCGAGTAATATTCCCTACAATGCTGGGTTTTGTCATCCAACTTTTTGTGTAAGTTCTAAAATTCACTTATAGGGAACCTGCTCTCTTGCCTCG
>JAWQUT010000084.1:2094558-2097058 GCA_033807755.1 Ellobium chinense | reverse complement strand
ACACACACACACCCAAACACACACACGGGCTTGTTCGTACAAAAAGTTTCAGGTTGGGGAGACTTCTGTTTCTTGGGTGCACATTTTGTATTAGTGCGCAGAACACTGATAAAATGTTATGGTTGAGAGCTGTTACACCCACTTATGTGCCTGAAAAAGAATTCATGAAATATTAAGTCAAATTGTTAAAATACCACACAGCTGACTCCGACTTCACCAATATGAACGAATCGTTTTGATGGAGATTGGCTGAAGGGCGGGGCGAGTGACAGAAGGGCGGGGCGAGTGACAGAAGGGCGGNATACACATCTGGGCGAGTAGCAGGAGAAACGAAATGCCAAGTTCAGAAGTTTTATTACGGCACGAGCCAGTTCTCATAGCTTCACAGCACAATATAAAATAATTTACTATAGTATCACAATACACTATGAGATGCATGTTCCTCACGCACTCAGTTTTCAGTCATCTAATTACTAATAATACTCATTTAGCCGACACAAACATCTCTGAAAAATAAACACAACTCATTACATTAATCCTGTTTATCAATCTCTCTTCCATAATATATTTTCTACCTCCTCCAGCCACTTTACTGTCCCAGCCCCCCCTCCCCCCACCCCCCCTCATTAAAAAAAAATCCTTGTTAGAAGGCACCCATGTTAGCTTGAATTTCTGTAGTGTATCTCTTTAAAAGTCCAAAGCAGCAATATGGATTTAAGTCGTTTTGATGGAGACTGGCAGAAGGGCGGGGCGAACGGCAGGGAGACGAAAAGACAAAAAAACCAAAAAGCCTGAAAAGATAGAGGTTGCATCGCAACCGCCAGTTGGTTGAGATAAAACACGTGTGCTCGTGTTTGATAAATCATGATTGCGAAACACTTTGATGAACCTCTCAAGTTCACTTGAAAGAAATTGTCGCTGGATGGCCAAGTGTGTAATAGGGGTGTTGAGCTGTAAAGTTCAGGTTAGATAGAAGAGGTTGAACGTTATCGCTCTCGTTATTTTGGACGATGACATAACCGATCGGGTCACACTGCAATAAAGCTGGAAAACGAAAGATTATTGGCAGAGAAATAGCAGTGCTTCAAAGCACAGACCACTTATCACCATTGAGATCCACTGTGTTGATTGAACTTCACAACCCACCCTCATCGCTCTCAGAGGGTGAGAAAAGGGATGGGGAGGAGTGAGNGGGGGGGGGGGGGGGGGGGGAAGGGAAGACTGATAACGCCAATATGCCCCTCCCCCTTCCCCACCCATTTCCCAACATTTCTGAGAGAATAATGGGAATGAACTAAGGAAGACCCGGTGCGCGTTCGTAGCTTCGACGTATTAACCCTGTACCTAACAACTTTCAAATTTTACAGGAGAGTGTACAAACCCTTTCATTTCTCGATGCACAGATATACCTGTACCAAAGTCCGTGTTTGAGCAACCTGGAAACCATTTAGCACACTACCTTCAGATTTTAACACAATGTACTGGTGTAAAAACTACATGAAATCATCCCACCCCCTCAATAAAAAAAATAAGGGTTACTGCGCTGAGGCGACAAAGTTATCTAAGTTTAAGGGCCGCCGATGGTGTAAAACAGAACCAGCAAAGTTATTTCAGAGTATAAAGCGCTTTTGTACAGTGTAACATATTATGATAAATCATGCACTCACGTTTCAAACATGGACCCCACAACATGACTGAATTACATGGGTGGCCCGATTTTTGAAAAAGATGATCCGCAGAGATTGATCTAGTTTAATCCATGTTATGAAGAAGAGGAAAAGAGGATGAGGGATAGAGAGAGATTTAAAAAGATAGAAAAGAAAAGTACGAGACGGGGCATGAAGATTACTGGAAAAGAGGAATCGGAGATGCTTGTAGGAAGTCAAAGGAAAAGGGTGGATGAGGAAACGAACAACAAAGAAGAGGGGAGGACGAAGAAAGAAAGGAGGAAAGGACTTGAGATGAATATCAAAGGAGGGAAGAAAAACGAAGGAGTATGAGGACGAAGAGGAAGTTAGAGATAGAAATGACGATTCAACGAGGATAAGAAGAAAGAAGGAACGAAAAAGTAGAGACACGATGAAGCCAGCCACTGGGCGATACGAACTGTTCAGTACGAGAAAAAACATAATCTAGACTGATGTTAGACTCCAGTAGTACGGCATTACCTAGAAGCGTTCGACTTAAACCACTGATCAAAATCTATGATATAAGAATCTCCAGGTGCCAGATGGAAATCTTCACCGGTGCAACGACCTAGATTTTTGTGCCCTGCCCATTATAAAGTTATAAAGAGATAAACACATGCTCGCCCGACCCTGACGCTCAACAACCCACCTGTGTTTTCATCGAGCTACTCATCACAGATGGTTTTCCCAGGATAGAGCATCGGTGAAGTCACTAGGTGTGTTTACAAGGGGAGATGGGATGACCATTTTGTTTTGAACGTTAGAATGGATAACTTGACGTTTTGAGCGAAATAATAAATGACTCCCCCCCC
>JAWQUT010000084.1:2080325-2090455 GCA_033807755.1 Ellobium chinense | reverse complement strand
GCACACGCACCACGCACAATATCCACTTACCTGAGCCACCTTCTCGGTGACGTTCTGTTTCATATTAGCCACGCTGGGCAGGATGATGCCCGAAGGAGCCACCACGCTCTCCTTGTCCTGACCCCTCTTGGCGCCAGCTGCTTCAGCCAAGTTGCTCAGACTATCTGTGATGGGCCGGAGCAGCCGCTGCCGATGAAGCTCCGAGTCACTGGACGCTTGCTGGCTGACAAAGTTGGACTTGACGTGGTTCACCACTGTGGGACCTAATCAAATTTGGGGTGTCAAATAAAAATAAATATTGATGGAGTTATGGTTGTTTTTAAAAAGACTTCGTCAGGTACAGTGTGTCTCCACGTGGGCATTTACTGACGTTCATATTATCAAGTGAAATTCAGTTTATCAGAACATAGGAGGTATCCCGTGTCAGCCAGATTCCTTATGTGAAAATAGTCCCAATCTATTGACTGTTATATTTGAACACACAAATAGGAGAAATCGGAAACAGTTCTTTGATCAATGGCATCATTAAAAAAAAAACAACACCCCCCAACAAAAAAACCAAAACAAAACAAAAAACAAAACAACTATCAATGACAGATTACTTTCCTTAAACTGACCTAATTTCCAATCAGAGCCTATTTTCACACGTTATGTTTTTTTTTTTTTTTAAATTTGCAGCAATTTGGAAAGATTTTCTATAAATAAATTGAAGGGGTGGAAAAACAGCTTCCATGAACACTACTTATCGGGTAATTTGATTCGCAGCCGTGATCCGAGACGTTAGCTTTCATTGGCTGCCACAGATCTTTACATACTTCCAGGTTTGTCTCTGGAATGAGAGTTCAACTTCTTCGAGACAACCATGCAAAATCAAAAGGCAGCTTATTAAGTGATCTCATTGGCTGCTGCCATTTGAAACGTTCGCTTTTATTGGCTGACACAGGCCTCTTGGTACTGGGTTTATGTGGGAATACGTGGGCAAAGTTCTCATATGAGAACTTCTTTAACAAGACAAAGAAACCACCATCCCGTCAATAAATGTCCACGATTTGTTGTGTAAGAAAGAAGCTATTTCTGGTTATCAGATAGTCTTGACCGAACTTTCGATCCGAGCGAAGGTGAGATATTGGAAGTTTACCAAACATCCTGAAATTCTTATTAAAAAAATAAACATTCTAATGGTGGTATTAAGCATAACAAGTCTCCAAAGTTATTTTCAAACATTAGCAGAAGCTATTAAAGCATTTCTGAAAACATAAATTTTTATCGAAGAAGCAACTAAAACTGTAAAGTAACTTCAGGACAAGAAAATAATAATTCTAATAATAAATCATAATATACTATGTTATGTGAATTGTAGACAAATTTAATCAAGTGTGCAAAAAGTAAAATATAAAGTTCTAAACTGCTCTAAGCATAGAGGCACCGATTTTACAGAGGGGTCTTGTCAAAACCCACTGAAAGGCAGTATGGCCGTGTAGCTTTTGACTTGTCTTCACTCTCAAAATACTGTTAGATCCTAATTCTGAGACGTGTGGAATCGATTCTGGTTCCAAAAATGTGATTTAAGAGAAAAAGACACTTTATTTGTATCTCACTTGGCAGAGGTGTAAGTCATTATTTTACTTTACAACTGGGAGCAGGTGCTATGTATTTCATCGCGATGGCTCCCATAGGCTTAATAATGAATTGTTTACTTCTTGTGTGTCAAATGTAAATAAAATGTATTGTTGCACGTTTATTTCTTACAAAATGAATTCTTCCGTACAACACTAAAATATCGTATTACAGTATAACTGAACAACGATGATAGGTTCTTTTTTCGTTTTTATAACATTGTACAGCAAATATAACAAATATTCCTGACATGAAAAGACAAAGAAGGAGGGGGAGGGGGGGAAAGAAGGGTCCAATATTTTTTTCAAAATTATTTCCTCAAACTGGTGCCATTATGCTCATAGCAATATTGATATAAAATAATCTGCTATGATATTAAATACGAAACCAATTCAGCTTTGAATAAAAAAAAAGAAGTTATTAAACGCTGCTATCATCGCTATTGTAATCATTATCCATGTAATCATGCAGTTCGAGCGAAATATGAGATCAATAAAAGACAAAACAAAGGAATATTGGCAAGCATCTCGTTTCTTTGAGCAAATGAAAAACACATGCATGGCACTATTATGCAAGGCATATTATGAACTCATGCAGCAGAAAAAGGAGGGAAAGGGTAGGGGTGGCTTCAAATCTTATACGCCAATCCATCTTATAAAAAATGGGCATGTATTATACCGGGTAGTTAAGACATTTAAAAAAAAAACTTAAATTAAACATCCAATAACTTTGAGGGTTTAAAAAGAAAATTTGGGATAAAATTTCAAGCACATTAACAGACAGATATAATCCATAAGTCCTACATCTTTCATTGATTTTGTACGTTTTGTAACAGCAAAAAAAAAATAATAAAAAAATTGGCAAAAACTTGTGTTCGCGCCAGTGTACATGTATTGGCCTGCACACCTGGCATGCTACTGGTAGACATATGGTTTTTATTTTCCAATGGTGACATAACAATAGCACCTGGATAACTGAAGTTTGCAGCAGTAGCAGACCATTTCTGTCTTCGAATGTCTGCAGACTTTCAGCAACATAAAACGAGAAATTTCGAAGTTATTAAACTTTGAAATTACATTTTTTTTAACCACGAGAAGTTGAATGTTATGAACGATAAGTTGAATGCTCATATTTAAATGGGGAACAGCTGGGTGTTTGTCACAAACTAGGGATGGAGAAAGCAGTGGGATGTCTGCAAGTTGTGACGTGGGATTTTAGATCCAAAGAAATCCGCAACAACCACGGAGACATGAGCAGTATAAGACATTATTTTATTAGTACATTTAAAACAGGCAATCTAAAACTGATTTTCCTGCGATAAAACAGGTATTAAGATGTGCCTCAGTTTTAATATTAAAAAATAAAAGAAATTCTGATCAAGCCAATTACTGAGTGTACACAGATATACTTTACATAACCAGAGTACTGATCAAGAGCAAGGCCCAAGTAAAATGTACATTACTTGAACAGTTTCAAATGCTAATCGAGATGTAAGAAAAAGTAGGTTGTCTTGTCACGTGACTTTTTCGGTCGTGAAGACGTTCAACTTTGTTTTATGAAGCTGGGCTTAAAATAGAAAATAGACACATCACAGACCCCCTGTCTTCAACACTTGCTTTTCGTGAAGAATCAAGGCCAAATTTAGCTTGAAACCCCCAGTAATGATTTACAAACTGTCCTATCCATCATGAAAGAGAAAGGGGCGACAAAATCGATGGTCCACTGACAGCCCGAGAGGGGGGAAGCAGTGACAAGCAGCGATTGGCTTGGCAACATGGTTTGATTTGTGCGCGATCTTTACTCTCTAAATTTACCAGGTTTTAAACAGAATCTGCAGTCAGGATGGCTGTGTCGACAAGTGCACTTGCATGAGTCATGCTTTGAAAGGTGGGTGCACAGCACAGATCTTTAATTGTCTCCCCAGGTGGTAATGATTCGCCTTTCCAATTCCAGACCGCTTCATGGTCTGTGCGTTTTCCCTTTAATATAACAAGACTGCAACTTCTCGAACTTTTGCACTCGAAAAAACTTGCTTACTTATTTTTAAGCGCAAGTCCCGAGTCCTTATTTTCTAGATTAAACTTAAGGAGGTCCAGCTGTAAATGCATTTTCTTCTTCGAGCACTCTCGGACTGGGGTGGCTGTCTCGGGAACAAAAACCGCTGTCCACTACACTGTGTCAGCCTTGCAATACATTTTTTTTTAAACTTGTAGCAACACCCATTCTTTAAATGGGCTTGCCATGCTGGAGCAGCGAATTTCTGATATGGGACATAATAAGGCCCACTGTCGAGAGACAACAAAGGGCATTGACCCTTGAACTCTGACCAAGGGAAGCAACTAACATTTTGTTTCAGGAAATTCAAAACAACTGCCAGTTACACGAAGCTATACATAGAAGACTTACATTTCAAATATCCAAAGTCTCCCTAAATTTAAAAAAAAACTAAGGCAATTACACTGCTCGGCATTGATGAAAATGGGGGGCATGTCAGATTTCAGGGGTGTAAAAGATTTTGTAATAAAATGCATAGGCGTTACATAAACTTGTCCCTTTATCTGGCCTACAGTGTCTAGTGGTGTAATATTGGAGGCATTGTTGAAGTACAAGTTACGCCCTAACATCCTCTTGTCAACAGAGTCACTGGCCAATCTTGAAGCCGGTAAACAATAAATAATGTCTTAGCCTAAGTTGGCCTTTTCGAAACCAGAAGTTGATTACTTTATTGCCTCTTGTTAGCTGAGAGTACCCATCATCTTTATCCTGCTTCGAGAAAGCCTTCGACATAAGCATGCTGAAAAACTAATACTACACATAAAGATTAAAAGCAGCTTCATTATTCATCAGTCAACACCAGCTCAGGATCGACTTTACCTAGTCTAGATACAAAGGTAAACGCTCTGTATTGATTGCGAATTCCCGAGAGTAAGTTTGAAGAGTTACTATGACAACGTCTGTCTCTGTCTTGTTGACTCCTAGTATAGAGTGTGTTATAAAATCTAGTAGTCTATGTGGCATTTAAAAAAAATATATTGTTACAGTTGAGGCTCCAGATGTGCGCCTTTAACGACAGAACAGGGCTGGAGTGTGACATGTACACTTGTTTATCGACATAGTTAAGTCGGATGGTTTATGATGTGATTTCTTCGATACAAATAATATTTATACTTATTATAACGTATTATGTTTTACTCATTCCCTCATTTCATTTATATCGTTACAACCATAAGCTGATCAGCTATATCATTTTGGTGTGATTTCCAGAAGAGGAAAAAAAAAAAACGTTTCAAAAAATTATTTTGCTCCTGAGTTTGACCGAAGAGGACTGTTTCAAGGGAAGCAACTAGACGATATTCTGTTATGGCTTACAAAAACGAGAGTTGCATCCCTTACTCCTTGTCGGCGCACCAAGTGGTCGACTGTACTCGCAAGTAGAAATTCATGGGATGAGGGGGGAAAACGGAGAGTTTTCTCAGAGAAGATGCATTCGAAGGAAAGAACGAGTGAAAGAATGAGGAAAAGATATGTCATGCTTTTGATAGAACAGAAAGAAAAGACTGATTTGTTGAAGATGACAAAACGACACATGAATGCGAACAATATTAATTTTAAAGAGATAAATACATTTCAAATAAATTAACCCACTGAGAATAAGAAATCTCAGATCTGACGAGAATAGGCAGCGGTAAGACTTTTCTTTCCATTTTCCGAACTAACAATGAACCGGCAAAACATTGCAAATATAAACCACAACTTGGTTGTCGTGTAATTCGTCTGTGTGGAAGGGAATAATTGGCACGAAGCACCATGCAAGGCAGGGATTAAAAAATTTAAAAAAAAAAAATGACACCTGTTCATAGTTTTGGATTAAACATCATAACATTGCAAGGGTGACATATGATTTACAAGAAAGTAGATATGAGTGTACCTATGGATGCATATAATTTGATATCAGAAATTTAGAAAAACAAGTCAACCAAAAATGCAGGCCCAGCAGAGAGGGTGGGTGAGTAGTTACAAAAGTGGGGGAAGCAAAAAAAGCAGGTTCGCTGAAANTGAGAAGGGGGAGGGTAAAAATCAAGGCAATATTAAGCATAATATTAATATGAAGAACAGCTTCAAAACCTGGTGGCTGTTAAGCAAGCAATCAGCTACTGAAGACATTAGCAAAAGCCAGTGCGCATAAAAGTACGAAACAAATTTAAAGAGCAAAGGTTTAATGTGCTTGGAACTGGTGCAGAAATCACATGGTGTTTGTCTCTATGGATTAAGCAGTCAGTGACAATATCCAGAAAAATATTCTTTGCTCGTAAGTGATTGACAATAATCAGCTCTCATACTGCAGGGGAAATGCGCTTTAGTGGTGAACAAAGTGAGCTAGGACAGTGGCGGATCTTTAGAGGGATGCCATCCCGGCCACGACCTCCTCTCCCTCCTCTCTCCAGAAGTGGACCCTCTAACCTCCCTTCCCCTTCTCACACTCATGCCACTAAGAAATGGCTCTTCATTTTTTTAACCGTTCGGGGAGGGGTGAGACCGATGGCGGCACCCCCCCCCCNCCCCCTAAAGAAAATTCCTGGATCCGCCACTGCGCGAGTAAATATGATGACACCTGTGTATGCATAATCATTAGCGGGCAAAAGGTGTGTATATTAATAAAACAAACGATCCAAAGGCCCTTCCTAGAAGATGATTAGGTTATGATATGAAGGGGTGGGCGTGCAACAGGCCTGATCTGCATCTACTCACTTGAGGAATCTAGTGTATGAGCCCGGGGTCTGCCGTTGGGCAAGATCTTACTGGCTGCAAAGTACATAAGAAAAACAAACTGAAAACACACAGGGGGAGGGGCCGGGTGGAGTCACACCTGGGTTGGGTCTCTGGCACTGTCAAGACCGATAACTGCATCAGGAGAGGATGAGTTGCCCTTACGTCTGTAAGAACTGTTTTATATCAATATAATGTGCCCCTTGTCAACGTGAAATGCTTTATATTACTATTCCCTGTTGTACTTCTATACATACCTGCGATAAACTGGCTGCAAGTATGAATAATTTTTGTTTTTAATGCGTTCTCGAAAAACCAGTAATTGCATCAAATCAATATGAACTGTCCAATTACATGAACGAATTGCTTTATTTTTATGCTGAGCTGCTTCATAAAAATTATGGTTCTTATATCATTATATTTTCCCGGTGAACTGCTTCATATTAAGTATTAAATGCTTTATACTTCCCTGTGAAATGTTTCGTACTCCCAAGATGAACTGCATCCTGTCGGTGAGATTTGCTTATAATTTACTAATATTATAAATTGGTCGATATTTCCTCGACAAATTGCCTCATATCAATAGCATGAACCACTTCATTAAAAAAAATGCGATGTATCTTGCAATTCCAGATTATCCGCTTCCCTGACGAAGTGCTTAATGAGAAATTGTTAAGACCGGGTACCGCATTTCAAGAAAAAAAAATAACATTGATCATGGCGCAAAGTTACTTCCTAGCGGACCACTGTTTCTTGAGTTCCTATCTCCGTGTTGAAAGTCGTGAAACGTTACTTCACGAACAAAGTTGACTTAAAAATTTCCTGGCACATCAGTTTTGCTACCGAGCTGAAAATGCATAATCGACAGCCCGCTGACCAGGAAGCTGACCAGTTTCTGTTGAAAGTCCTTACTTCGCACAGGCTTACGGGACTTCACAGTAAATTCGAATCAAAATGTCCGTTAAGGCTAAAGTCGTGTAGTGTCATATGAACTAATACTGGTTCACTGAGACTACACCGTTAATGCAACATGGATTCAGAGTTAAGTTATTATTTTGTTAAGAGACCTGGCTAATTAAAATTTAACTAGACTATAGTCTGTGATGCAATATAGACTAAACCAAATTTGACTAGACTGTACTTTTGACTGCCTTTGGTTGAAGAATAATTGACTATACTCTGTAATACTTTAAAAACCAAAATTTGATTTTACTTTGTAATGCTATAAAGACCACGAATTAACTATGCTTTTTGATGCTACATAAAGCAAAATCTGACTTTACCCTGTAATGCTATAATGACCAAGATTTAACTATAATTTGTAATGCAGATTGAAGCAAGATTTGATTGTATTGCTACACGGGCCAAGATTTGACCAAACTAAACAGGTATACACCTCGGTTTGACTATTTTTATAATGCCACGTGGACACAAATTTAAATATATATATCTTGTTCAATACAAAATCGAATTGATTTCTCAGTCAAGATCAAAATCGGAAAAACAGTCGATTTATTTCACGTCGAAAATTAGAATCTTGTATCAATGGTCATATCAGAGGTGGCATCACTCAAGGGCGGATGATGAGGGATCTTGTGATAATATATCCCGCAAGATCCCTCTTAGATGAAAAAAAAGAAATGACGATGTGCCCAGATGCGCGAGGTCCCGTGGGTCCTTTGACTTTGAGGAACGTGGGGTCCTATGGACCACTCTCCCATCTACTCATAATTGATCGTGAGTCCGGACACTATATGAGAAGTTTACGAGATATGATTTAACTTACTCAGGCCTATTTAGTAGATTGCTTTCAAAGAAGCTTAGAACTTACTCCTTGACACTAGAAAAACAGGAATGATATGGTCTTGTTCTGAGGATCCAAACACATCACTGTAATAAGTAATACTATCGAATTTATCCCTGAATTTATAATTCTATGCTGCCATTCGATAGTGCTACCATATCAAAAGCATTACCAACCAATACTCTCTCTCTCTCTTTCTGTCTTTCTCTCTCTCATCACTTTCACCGTTGATGACCATCATCCAAACAGAGCGTAGTTAATACGTGCCCCGTGCCCTGTTACAATCATTACATTATCTACTTATGTACAGCCTCTACCACTACATGCTTAGATTCATGAATGTTTATAAACCTGTTAAGAATACCTAGCAGTGGATCCGGATGTAAACATTTCCATCTATTCCTCCCCCTCAACCCTCCCTCCTCCCTTAACAAATACATGCACTGCGCATGATATCTCACTCGTGGACGTTAACAGCAATTTCCACTTCCTATACACACAAAGCGCGAAAGAACCCTTGTGGTGGGCAGTATCGTTCTGAGTAACAATGGCTTCGACACTTAAGAATTTCAATTTCGTATCGGAAGTATCCAAAGTATAGGTGTATCGAAAGTATTGGAAGTACTGACATACAGTATCCGAAGTATCGAAATAATCAAATTATTTCGATCCTCTTCCGATCATAAAGTACCACATTAACTGCGGTCTCGAAAGTGCTAAGCCTGGCGATATCAATGAATTGAATGTATCAAAATGTATCGAAAGTAATTTCATTTCTCTTCGAATTCTTAGTCCCAAACTAACTGCCTACCTCCAGGGTGCACGGCCTATTTATATCAAATGGTATCGAAATTAATGAGAGTGTCAGGTATTTCGAACGTATTGGAAATATCCAAAAGTATGAAAAGTATCGAAATGCATACAGGACACTAAGTATCAGAACTCAAATAGAATCGATATTTTGAGCTTGGAGGCTAAATATCGCAGTACAGTACTTAACAAACCAGGCATCGCGACGCCTTCCACTACAAAACACAGAAGCCTTAAGACTCAGGAAGGTAGCATGATCTATAACTCTTGCCCTCCCCTTTCCTCCCTTTCCTCTCACCTCAACCACCCAACCAGTGACGAAACGTCCGCCCTACTCTCATGAGGAGCGTGAAACGAGCTCTTTGCATGTGACTCATGTTACAGTCTGGCACGAAAATGCAGAGATGCCTTGATCTCGTAAATAAACACCTGAGAACATTTAAAATAAAATTTAAAAAAAAAAAGCAAAAATGAAAGCAACATCTGCAAAGCAGGGATGCCCGCTACAGAAGCAGGAAATAAATGAAGAGCACCCACTTACGTTTCCATAAGGTTGGAAAGAAAAACTGCGCCACTTAAACGGATTAAAAATGTAAATTTTACACCGCATTAACAGGCTGAAAATTATGGGTGGATTGAAAAGGTGATAATATAAGCTACTTTAACAAGTCGATAAAATTATATAGAACGGGTATATTATGTGCATAGAAGACAGAACATTTCCCGGAGCGAGGAACAGTGATAATCTTCACCAACTTTACACAACGACTGCAGGTGTGAAGGGATATGAACATAATTATCGCAAAATGAATCGAGGAAAATCTAATTTTTTTTTCTTTTTAACCAGGATGTTTGATTGTAATCAAGTCTGAAAGCTAAAAATAAAATCAGCTCGAATTAATGCTGTAACAGATGTAAACTTCACGTCGCTTTAGGAGCTTGCAAATTCTGAGGCTGTTTTTTATTGCAGTATTCATAGTCCTCTAGAGCGACTGGTGAGTTCGGAGACTCCCAAAAAACCAAATATCATCTCCTTGGATGAAGAACATACCAACTTTACTGACACAATCGCAGAGGTTTGAAAAAAAAAGGCGTCTCCATGTTAAAAAGACCAAACTACCTCATATATATA
>JAWQUT010000084.1:2061790-2078430 GCA_033807755.1 Ellobium chinense | reverse complement strand
AGGGGACGTTGTTCCTTTGGATGCATGACCCACCAAAGAAATAAACAAATTTCTGATAAAAAAATGTCATCTAATTTCAGCAAGACGACATGGCCCGGTATGGCTTCTTTTGTTTTATTTAAAAAAAATATCCTGTTCACATCATAATGTCCATCTTTGGTTTTTAGCTTACTGATAAAGATTCACGAAACTGTAAAAAGGTCCAAGCGCCGATATAAAACACATATCTCATCAATATCAATATGTTAGTGCGAAATATTGGTTTAAGTTTTGGTCCCACTAAAACCTTCAAAAAAGTGTCAAGAAGCTTGGAACAACATCAGATGCTGACTTACACAAACACATCTGGTACAATTCTAGTATGAATGGATATGAAAGTTATATTTTCATGGGATCAGAAGAAGACCACACTATGGCAGCGATTATTCAAGAACGATTTTAAAAAAGTCTTCTCATAACCACAACGATATTTGAAAACTTCCACATTACTAATACGGTCTCTTACCGTAGTAAGAATTACATGAGTACATCGATACTGAAAGCACCCTTAATAAAGGTAGCGTTCAACATGTGGCGTTAATGTAATTCTTACAGTGTTAAAGGATCTCATCGCTGAAGTGCAAATACTAAATTATCGCAACCAGTTGTGTAAACAAGGCTTTGCTAGAAGTCATGGGTTGTCACTGCTTCGGGAAGCGCCGAAATCCGATACTAAACGGAAGATGTTGAGACACTGTTCTCTCATTAAGTCTGAGTTTTGTTGTGTACGTCTTGTCTTCCCCTCCACCTCTCCCTCCTTACTTCCCTTCTCATTGAGCCGGGCCCATCTCTCATTGTGAAAAAAGTAATGGGTTTATATTGTATCCTGTTTTCATCTCACGCATTTGCCTTCCCAGACTCTTGACGCCATTGAATAATATCCGGGTATACAATGTACTCTTAGTGGGTAGAGGTTACCTACCTTCTATAATATCCAAGCAGATAATTATAAATGGGTTCGGTTTTTTTCTCCTCTTTAGCCATATTGTTTTCGTCAGTCGTGAAGCCAGCTGCCAGGTTGACCTTTTTACAGCAACAAAACCCCCCAAAAAAAACCAAACAACTTTCCTTTAAAGATCTTCATTTTTATGGGCTATGCACACGTCCACTAAAATTAGTCTTCAGAAAATTTTAAACAAACGTTAATCGCTGTACAATACAGTATTTTCGCGACTTCACGACCTCTTTTTTTCTGAACGTCTTTCCCGTGCCTTTCAGCCATATTAATATCGTAACAATCGGCGGGCTATTTTGGGGTTCTTTTTAGGCAGTTTTCTTGAAATCGTGATGAAAGTACTTCAACACTAAATCAGTGAAACAGGAAAAGTGCAATACGATTTCTTATTCTAGTAACAGAGCGAGGAAGCTTTTCTACTGGTCCGAAATACTTTGAATATTTCATTTTCTGAAATACAGAGACCACAGAAAGATGAATTTTTTTGTGTGGTAGGAATGAATAGTATGCATGTGGCTGGAAAGAAAGAAAAAGGAAGGGAAGGGGAGAGCATAGCAAAGTTTCTACCCATGAAATAATAATTCATTTTCTTCCTGTGGATAGTCTATTGCATTATGGATTAAGGATGGTCTGTTAACCTTTTGCAAGAGCTTCCTCCCCTCCTACAATCCTCTTGCTCCCATCCATACTCCACTCTTTGCAGACTTCCAATCCCTACCGCCTCCGGCCTCTACACTCCAGAATTTCATTACAAACATCCTCGTTAACTCTTACAGGCTTCATTTAAAGGATGCTGCAAAACCGACACGTTAGCACCCGGCTTTCCCGATCAATGTTTCTTTCCTTCGGGGCTAACTTCACCCTTACAGCTTCTGTTCTACCCTGGTTTCAATGGCTTCAGCACTCACGAGGCAGAAAACTGTTACAGCTGTATTTAAAACAGCAACACAATGCACTATTCATGGAAACAGTACGTATCTATTTTTTGCTTTCCTATTATCAGAAACTAAGTACATACGTAAATGATAAAAAAATCATGGATTGGGCTGAAAATAACATTTTGAGGAATTTAAGCTCTTCATTATGAGACTAGTTTGTGAAAAGTAACTGTACCCTTTCCTGTAACTCTTTAGCCACATAACTATCTGATGACAAACAACGATGACGTCACTTAAGAAACTTTCGTTGTTCTCAGTAATAATTATCATTCCGCAATAGAACGTATTTTTTTTTTTCTGCTATGGCCTTCTGCTTTTCCGCCGTCCGTAATGAGTTTCATATGTTACGAAAATACACATTTCACAAAAAAAAACAATCACCAAAAACAACACATCTTTTTATCGGAATGTGTAATCAAATTTTTACTTAACCCTTGTGGCGCGGAAGCCGGATCTGGTCGCTTTATTTACTATCGACGGGTGCTGAGGGCATCGGGTTAACTCATCCCGCCTTACTCAACAAAGAAAAGCACAGGGCGGACTAACTCGCCTGGTAACACACTGGCAAATTTCAGTGAGGCAGTAACATAACGCAATCAAATGACGCGACCAGATGCTCTCACTCTAATGGACGGTAGCGTTATGAGAGTTAATGATGTTTAAAGTGGTCAAATCTTGGCCCAGGTATTATAATTTCTTCCCATGATTTGCCATTAATCACGGCAGATACAACCCTTCAAATAAATTCCGTTTAGATTTAGTTCCTATTTTTTTCTGTAAAGAATGAAGTCAGTCTCACGGTTGTATTTGCATAGATCCACAATATTATGGTAATATAAACTAGCTGGGATTAGTCAGGTCTTGGATCTTGTTCTTTGCAGTACGTTGAATTTGGGGTCATTGGAGTCAGCAGAAAATCTCGACGAGATCATGCTTTTCTTCCTAAAGATGGAGACGGTATTTCGTTTACCTTGGCTGGATCAGCATGAAACATGGCAGTAGAAAAGAGGCTGGACTGGGCAGACCTTGGTCCAGTGGACAAATCAATCATTTATGAAACAGGAAGTGGTGTGGGTGGTAGTTATGACTGATCCGGTATAGTCTACTTCCACAAAGATTCGATGATATTGTTCAGTATACTCTTTTTTTAATTTTTTTTTAATGGAGAAAATACCGCAGGACTTCCATACAGAGTCAGTGATATTATTCAGTATGACAATCAATGCTCAACTACAGTATCTAGCCTGTCTTTTTTCGTTTGCTGTAAAATACTTGCAGGACTTCCACTTAGAGCCAATGATATTGTTCAACATAATGAAAAAAAGGTTCAGATATTGTCTAATGATGTAAATTGCTATCCTCCTGTAGGTAGAAAGACCACCTAAAAAGTAGTGATTGCACTAAGGACTTTGACTAAAACCATAAGTTTTGAGGTTATCTTGCAAGACAGCGTATCAAGTTCCTTCCTTCAGGGCGGTTCATTCAACTACCGTCTTTGGGAGCGTCCATGAAAGTGGGAGACGAATCTACCACTACCACGTAGATCTCGTTTCATCAATCCTGAGGTTAGGTTTTAGTAGCTGAGCCTTGTTCCCAGCCGACAAAAAAAAATCATAAAAATCAACAACTTCCACTGTAACGTCCTTATTGCAGAAATAACAAACGTATATCATCTAGAGTTCGTAATATTTATCACTATGAAATGACATTTGGATTTCATGTAAAATACACGAAAAAAAAAAAACCACTTGAATTTTTGTGTGAACAAAAATACAGCAAAAGCAGCCGAGGCTTTACTTTTTTGCAGTTCACTCCGAAGCAAAATAAAATTTAGCAAAAATTTGTCTGGCAAACAAAACAGCGTGAAGCATAATAATATAACATATGCACATAAAGTGTTTTACTCATAAAATCTATTATTATTTGCGCCTATCATCAAATGCTTAAAATAGCCATAACACGTTGCTGGAAAATATCATTACAGTACAAGCGTGATGAACAATCAACTCCACTTAATCGCAAAGTGCGCTTTTTGGCAACATGTGTTAGATGACATAATACTGCATTTTCAATCCAGAAGTCGTTGGATAATTGCAACCCCTGTTAATGGCATGTTCCAGGGCAGTTGTGGTTAAGAGGAGTTGACTGTACATTATCACACATTCATGTCACAGAATACAAGTTCATCTGCCATTACGCATACAATTATACAAAGCCACACGAAATATGCATACGAGGTCACAATCGTACAAACATCTACATTCAACAAAATAGAACAGATCTATCCATCCATTTCAGCACAACAGAGAACACGCTATTACTGACGCCAAACTGAACAAAACCAAGATCATTTCTAAGAGGGCAGCACAGCATGACGAAATTCCCATTGCACTACACTAGATTAACTCTTGGGAGACTGGAATTAATATTTGGCTACATGATTATCATAAGTAGCATCCATCTACCACAGTAATGGAATGTCAGTACCATATAGACAACAAGGAAGGGTAGCATGACTGGAAGGATACACGTAGGCTGCCAATTCTGACGTGGCCTAAAAGTATTCAAGCTTACACTTGGGGGGCGGAGCAACATTAAACTCCTCATCCACTAACATTGGATTATATTTCATTATATATATATATATATATATATGAGCTGCTGCTGCTACGCCAGTAATGTAATTGAAAAGGTTACCAAGTTATGACCCTCAGTGGCCCCGTGTCGGCTTACCTAGATCTACATTATAGAGGCTGGAACTTCCTCCTCCACCTCCTCCTTCTCCCCCTCCTCCATCGTCCCTGCTCCGCTGATCACCCCTGTCAAAATCTGCCCCATCTCTGGACAGAGAATACAGGAAGTCCTTATCATCACTGGCCGATCTGTCCTCCCCACCCATTTCGTTGTTGTTTCTTCTACGCAACTCGCCATCATCGTCCTCCTCTTCTTCCCTAATGCACGAGTGCGTGTGAGCCAAGCGCTGCTGGGCACCGTATGCCCCTGCGGCGGCTTCGCCAGCAATCGCTTCTCTAGCCAAGTCTTCAGCTCCTCCCCCTTGTCCCATACTGTTGAGCGGGACCGCCTCTTCACTCTGGGGAGGATTCTCTGGGTCACCAGGCTGCTGCTGCTGCGAGCGTTCGCTTGATTTCACTCGTGTGCGAATGTCACGTCGAATGGAGGGCAAGCGTAGCCTAAAGCTGCGGTGCCGATCTGCAGGAAAGAAGAACCTTCATAGCAAAGTATATTTTACAGTTCATAATACAAGGTGAGAATATTTTCCCTTGGGGGGTGGCGTGATGATGTTGTTTGTTTGAACATGCGACACGTGACACGTTCGACGAAACAGCCTAACGAATGTGTAGTCTGCATACTGAGCTGACCTAGATCTAGCTTCATGCAAGAATGAAACAAAAAAGTGTGGGGCCTATCACTAAACTGGGCTCACTGGTTTAGAGCCTATCGATAATAAGTCAAGAAACCAGTGGTCTTTTAGAGTCTTAACCTGGCACAGATGAGTTCCGATTTCATGTTAAGAAACTCACTTATTAGAATCCCCTATAGCTAGTAGGAATGCTTTAAAGCGAGATATATTTCTTACATGAAGGTTGTCTGATTCAAATGTAGCTACAAGACATCCTAAAATGACTAGGAAAGCAATGTCCTATGACGACTTTGGGCATGCTTAACTTTTTGTGAATGGCAAGTAACTGTGTTTGTTTCCAACATCACAGCCAGAATCTCTTGTATCTTTGGCCACAACTGTCTTCGGCCACTGCCATCATTTATCCAAACTGAACATTCTCAGAAATCCAAAGTCATGCAGTCCGTTCTTCCTTCTGGTTTTCTGCAGAATCCTGTTAATTGTGTTTACTTTTCAGGCACACGGTAAATGTCTTTTCTTCCACATGGCTAATACGTCCATTCTTTGCTGTTACGCTGCTGTTTTACGATCAGTTAAACTTAAGTCTCAGTTTCTGTTCGCGGATTTGATTATATATTCTATTCCTTATTTTGTTCCATTTCTCTCAACTTTTATGCACTATTTTCTCTTTCATAGTGCCAGGTAGCGGCGCGTTCGTTTATGTATTACTCCGCGCTTTCGTTTATGTAATTACTCCCGTTTGTTTTAGGACTACTTTTAGGTAGTATGTCAAATACTGTATCCGCCACTCAGTTTCTAGCCTTGGATATGCTTCATTTATACGCTACAAGACTAACACCCCATTTTACAAATGGGCAGGCAGGCAACGCACCAGCGGCGAAAGAATACCTAGCGCACCAAAAGGCATCATAGACGAATGCATTAGACTCCGTGAAAAAGTTGGACGATTGGCGAATCGGGCGGATTGAAAAGATCTATCAGGGATTGTATTTCGTTGCTATACACATTCTTTTTTTGTAAAAAAGGGTAAAAAATAAATAAAGAGGACTGATGTGTATAGTTACTTTTTGTTTATTTTTCTACGAATTTAGGTGAAAACCGCATGTTTTTACGTTACGTAGCCCTCAAGAAATCTGTGACACAAATTTGGCTGAAGCGTTTCATTAATATAGATATTTTGAAAGCGTATTCCTCCTATGCGTATTAACAGACGTGAGTGTAGTGATACAATTGTAACGGTGCAGAATGATGCGTGATGACAAACAAGATTTTACATATCACATACAGCAATGATTAGAACGATAAATCTCTTTCCCAAATAGGAAATCTGAATAAAATCTCAACTTCAAATGTTTATCCAGATTGCAAGCTGTCACATCCGCCTTCACTCCCTCAAAATAATAATTCAAAAAAATGAATACAAAAGGCCTAATAATTATCTCATCTTCTGGGTGGAGTTTGTGACTGATTTGTCAAATTATTCGTATTCTCACCGCCCTGTGCGTCATAGTGTACAGATGTAACAAGCTGGACTCTATAGCGAGGTTGGTAATAAAAGACAAACCAATGATTGATTCAGCTAGCGATGGTGAAATGAACAGTGCAAGATTATATGCAGTAGCCCACGATCTTACACAAGCTAGTGTATGAATATGTAGCGTTGATAGGTAGTCACAGCACAAGAACGCAAACAGAACAGTATTGTCTCTAAGTTCACATACACATACAGAGTTATGTGTGTACAACAGAAGCTGAGAATGGCATTGAACTACGCGACACATGACGCACAAGACAAGCTACTCTTAGGCTACCATAGCAGGGGTTTCTAAACTATGCCGATCAGGTCCCCGAGATTAACTCGCTTGTAAAGAAACAGCACTGTAACAGAGATAACCAACGACATGTACTTCGCAATTCAGTTGATAACCACTGTTCGCAGCTTTCGTCTTAAGTTTTCTGGCGCTGCGCCATGAGATAAGACCAACAAGCTTTAAGTGCAAAGGGTTAAAAGGGACCTAAATGTTATCAATTTCCCTTCACGAGCTGCCAAATAAAAATTGTAAAGAAATCAGTAGACTAGTGTTTTGATGTAGAAAACCTTCTTTCCCTCACCAAATCTGGAATTTAATATTAATTTTGTCTTTCCAGTACCTCTTCTAATTTAAGACCAAAGAATGAGGTAAGTGGGTTAAAAGGTTAAACTTTTGGTAAGAACGGTGGGAGTTGGATAACGTAGCTAAATGCGTTTGTTAGCGTTAATTGAGAGCTTGCGCATTAATGATGGTATCTCTTACCATCGTAAGAATGACATAAGTGCATGGCATAGGTGCTGAAGCACCCTTAGTAGCGTTCAGCATGCAGAGTTAATGTAATTCTTAGGATGGTAACAGATTCCATCGTTAATGCGCAAGCTCTCAGTTGACTCGCAGCGACTGTCAGTAGGAGGATTCGGTCAAAAATAAGTGGTTAAGAACGTCATGGTAGGTCTAAAAATGCAGAGAATGTCTGTTTACTCAAAGCTACCAGCACGAACTTCTACCAATTTCATAACACCATCTGAGACAATCATGCTAGGGTAGTACATTTCATCTAAGGCTCTTCCACAATGCACACTTTGACGTAAACTTCAACAGTTACTTTCGTAATTTTTCGTTGTTATATATGAAGGTTTCTAGCTTAGGGAACGTATGATATCTAACCGTTACAAGCAACTGAGAAAAAAAAAAGAACTGTTATTTGTCAGTTGCTAAATAGTGTCATGGTATTTTTGCAACGAAATATACATGTAATGAAGCACTCGATTAGGAGACTTCGCATATTGAACTTAATGGTCCAATATAGTATTCACTGTCACCAACGTTTGCATAATATCATATAGCTGTATTATAGCAATCAGAACAGCCTAAAAGCACTGCGTCCTATGCTGGAAGAGCTTACTAAGAGCAAAACACATTATCAAAGACATCTATCAATGTACAAATCGACTCCTGTTTTAAGCAGTGAAGTGAAATCACAGAGTGTTATTATATTACAGTGTCATTCAGCTCAAGTGATGAACTCATGAAGACACATCTGACAGGTGAAACACATGGAATCTTCTCAGGACAAGCACACTGTAGACAACACAGAAAACGACAACCAGCAGCTGCAGTAAACAATCTTCAGGAGATCCATTTCTTGGACCATGGACTTGTCAAAAGTACGCCAACAACAACGTACTTCATAGATATGTGGAATGCATTTCGATATAAATAAATATAGGCCTATAAAGATAAAAATCTAAATAAATATATTCATAAAGTATACATAAATAAATATATAGAAATAATAAACATAGTGATTTGCGACAGAAGAAAAAAAAGCTAGCCAGCACTCCACGTTTAAACTGTGGCTGTTGTTTCTGTTGTTTTTGTGTGTATGCCTTTGCGGAAACTATGAGAAGACAAATTCTGTGAAATCTGCTGTGGATAAACATAACTCTTAAAATGTGTAGTTAGGTGGTCTATAAGACCAATATAATATGTGGATAATTATCTTGCATAAGACAACAAACCTTGTTACAACAAGATATACAGATTGTTTATTGTACAGCAATGCCACAAACGTAATACTATGGTTATTCTGCACTGCCGGAGACGTCGTGAAAACTGCACTGTCACGGATAGAATATTATGACAACATTGCCATATGATATACATAAATGTTATGTATTGGTCTGCGTTGTGACAAACAGAGAAGTCATGATCAACACGGATATAGCCAAACAGAGCTGCATCACACGGTATAAATGTCAGCGGTTATAATGTAGAGGTGCTGCATTGTCACAAACACATGAAACACGCCGGACCATGTCACAAACTTACAATGTCACATGACAGAATTATACATGAAGACAATTTCTGGTCTCACTTCTCAAAGTGCATGACCCCGAGTCCTGTGATGTGAGATGAGTACACAAAATGATACACAGTAGAACTCACGATCTCGTTCCATTTTGGAAATTACATTTGATGTACGTCAAAACGGAAAAAGAGGAACAAATCTTTACTTAATTTCAGTTTCATAATGTCAAAAATTCAAATTTTATGCCATTGCAATTTTACACAGATTTGCAGATGGATATTGTCTGCTAATGCTGCAAGTTTCAGTTTATATATTATATATAATATATGTATATATATATATATATGTGTGTGTGTGTGTGTGTGTGTATGTGTGTTTGTGTGTGTGTATGTGTGTGTGTGTGTGCAAGCAACAAAAGCAGACCCGTTGTGCGTCAAATACACGGGCTCCTTAACATCATGTTTTAACAAAACTATTTTTTTAAACACTGAGGGAAAAAAATAACTTTACCTAGATCAATGAAAGTTGCAGCAATTATAGACCAAATCTGTTAATGTGCTGAAAATTGAATCCAGTTTTCCTTTCTCTTGAAGTTATTTGACTTTAAATTAAGTAAAGCTTTCTTTTTTTTTTTCGGCCACCTGGTCTTAATAGGGAACGTGTGGCAAAATCATTCAAATGAGTTTGCTGGTCTCATAAAAAAAAAAAATTCGTTTTCTATATAAAGTTCGAGATCGCGAGGTCCTACAGAACATACAAAACCATGTGCGCATTCTGTGATTTAGTTGCCAAAGTGCCATAACAAAGACAGTCATCCTTGCATCACAGCATATGGTGTGCACCAGGGGACACTCATTCCTCACTTACTGTTTGTGAATTTCTTCAGCTCGTTCTTCGTGGCAGTCTCTGTGATGTCCTCATAGTTGATGATAAACATGATGATGTCACCAGTTTCATTCTTGACAGGCGCCACCAACACGCTGCACAAAAACCTCGTGCCTGCAAAAAGAGAGGAGTAGGTTACATGTGAGTAGGGCGGTGAGTTTTAATAAATGTTGCAAACGCGCGCCGAATCCAGTGATGCCAACGCAGATTTTATGAAGGAGCCAAACCAAACCTAAAAAAAAAAATCCACCACAAAAGAAAATAGGCAATCATTCACTCAAAAGTAGGCAAAAAGTAGCCAACTGTTTAAAGTAAGAAATGATATGAAAATAAAGCAGTGCTTCATCTCAGTCTCGTAGTGTGAATTCGAAATTCTCTTCGCTCAGGTTTTCAATGAAACCTATATGCTGTTTTCAGTTGAAAATGATAAGCAAATATGTAAAAATTAGATAAATATCACATGTACAAAATAGCTTAAGGGTAGCCATGGCGGAAAAAAAATTGCCAAAGAACTTACAAAGTAGCCAAATTTAATGCCACAGCAGCCAGTTTGGCAACATAGGCCGAATCTGCAACGCGTCAGAGCGCCAATTTCTAGTTCATGTACATGATGCGGAACGAATTTTGCACTTGATCTAGATTTGTTTTTTCCCACCATGTTAACATGTTTTTTACCCTCAAGAATTATTTATCCCGTGGTAAATTTGATAACATGTAAACGCGTTGCATATGTACGGTACATGACATTAGCGACAAACAAAAGTTGTAGATCAAAGCCCCCGCCAGATACTCCACAGGAGAGACAGGGGGAGGCCATTAAGTTCACAGCATCAACTACGAGAATCGGGCGGGCCCGTCTTTGTAAAATCTTCTTGCTCCGCCTTGAACACACAGATTTGTAAACTTTTAAATCTGTTTCACAGTGACATTTCCTCACATCACTATTGCATTGTCTTGCCTACTTCTCCATAGACTATCCTATACTTCCACCTTTCCTTAGTGAACGGGGAACAGCAAACTTTTTCATGGTGCAAAGAAATTAATTAGGTATTTTCAGCTCCATCACGTGACCTAGGAATTCTTGCTCACACGTTGCTCGCGTTGGTTTCTTTACATGCTCTGCTCATGCATGATTACTCATTTATCAAAATATCCTAGCAATCCCTAGATCACGTGGTGTAACTGAAAATACCTCATTCCGGCCAACGAAAGAGTTAAACTGTTACTGGGTCAACATTGACTAAACATCAAGAAATCTTATTTCCATTGTTAGTGCAGAACAATGTGTAGGCCTTCTTCCATTTAAAAGGAGGTGTTTTCCACGACGCGTTCTGGAGTTCGTTTGTAACAAAGTGACGCTCTAAAGTGACTCACAGCATGGAATAAAAAAGGACACTGCAAAATACCGACCGGCTCTGTATGTGGAACAAAGACATTATCCTCATAATGATCAGACTAATCAGCTAATCACCCATTCTGTGAAAGTGATTGCTGAGCAGGAAATCTGTGTAAAAGAAGGCACAGACATCTAAGTGGCAGAATGTTTTGGACAAAAAGAAAAAAAAAGTGGTGAAGGTCAATAGCATTAGACGAACTCACGTTGCGAAATGCTGCCGAAATGAACGGCTGTGGCGGGCAACAACTTATAACGTACTAACAACAAAAACAACAACAACAACAACAGTTGTATTACTTCTGCTGATAACTGTTTAGATGGTAACCAATGATCATTTGAATATAGAGAACCGTTGACCTCTGGCCTTTTAATATACTAACATATATCTTTTTATATGGGCCTAGTATTGAAGTTCGAATGGGGATAGAGATTGTTTTCGATGCACATTGAAATATTTGGTGAACGTTTAAGGATAACGATGCTTTTTGGTGAGGAATCACATTATAAAATATTATATGTTACTAGCGGGTAAGTTCAACTAGTGCTTATAAGTGGTTACCTTTCTGTTAAAACCATTACCCAATCCCGTGTGGGTATCCGTTTGTAACCGCTCACTCCCTAAATCTGTTAACAACAACAACAACAACAACAACACAAAGTGAGCTTCACATTCATCTAGTATTACATTTATGTTAAAAACCCTGGAACTATAAAAGAAGTGTTTGTGAAGTCTTCAAAAAACTGTTCACCGCTCCCTGGTTTGATCTAATTTGTTTTCCAACCTCACTGGCGCCAACATCGAAAGCCTCAGAAAGTCATGACACTATCAAAACAAGATCTCGATTAGTATCGAGATTTTGAAGCAGAGAATTTGATATCGCAGTCGAAAGGTTGAATATCGGAAGTCTTCATACTCAGAAACGATGTCACCCATCACCGCAGATAAGCAAGCCAAGCCTAGAAGAGAATGGCACCGCATTGAATATCGGCGGGACGCTGGTGACAACACAATGGACTGATATGTAGGACAGGGTAACAATCGCTTTTAACATTCTCGCGAATCCGAATATGTTACCACAAGAGAATCCGGAACCAATTTCGATTCCTTGTCTCAGGCAGAAACGTGAGTTTAGGGAGGGGGAGGGGCATAGGGAGGGGGCAGGGAGGGAAAAGGGGAGGGGTATGAGAGAGACTTTTTTTATTTTTTGGAGGAGAAGGATATTTGTATGCGTTGGCGTTTCTTCCTACTCCCCCTCTCCAGTTGTATCTTTTTGTATGCTTTAACAATTATTCATTGTTACATACCGTACTTAAATTATGTAATAAAGGTCGGCTCCTTTGTTTCTGGTTTGTTCCCAATTTGGCTCATTCTGACAGCGAATTTGGTCAATCCATAAAAACTTTCTGACAACCCTATTAGTTTTCCACCATCTTTAGCCCTAGCTGGATTCGAGACTAGCCTTGAGATGGCATAAAAAGTCCCGATTCCCAGTTAGAGTCCAGCTCTCATTTGCTCCATGATTATGCTCGCCTAGCGTATGAATTTTAGTAAGACGCCATCTCTTGATAAAGAACTGGTTCCCAGTTAGAAACCGGTTCATAGGAATCGCTGAGTTAGGAATCGTGGTTACCGACTGCAGAATCGAAATCCTGCCCACGCCTACTGATAAGTGCATCCCTTGTGTGTATCGGATTTCAAGCGCGTACTGATTTTGGAAGAAAAGCGTGCGTAGCAGTGATAACAAAATAGTTTGACAGTTCTCCAGTCCTTGCAGATGCGCCATGATAATGCTTTTCAAGTCAGCAAAGCTTGTTGTGACAGGACTAGGCCTACAAACCATGCATCGTTTGATTGTAAGTCCAGCCAAGGACTAAGTAAATACAGCAGTGCTTCTATAACGGAACAATGGTTAGTAAGAAGTTTATTTATCTAGGTATAAGCCAACCACATAGAATGAAATGTTACATCAATACAAAGGAGCAAATGAAAATGAAGAGAAAAAAAATATATTATACATATAACTGCTTCTAAATTAAATTTATTTATCATTTACATATCTTGTCTCTTTCTCTTTCTCTTTCTCTTTCTCTCTGTTTCACTCTCCCACTAACTTTCTCTTTCATTATCTTATTCACACACTCTATCTCTCTCTCTCTCGCTCACTCACTCTCCCTATCTAATGATAACAGTTATAACTTCCACAACATCGCATTTAAACAAACACTTATATGTGACAGTAAATTAACACCCACCCCACCTCTCTGCCAGAAAAGGAACGAACACTTGTGTCACTTAAACTGTTCATATTCTCTTAAAATGTGATAGAAACATATTGCTATTAGTGAGAGGATACAATGATTAAATTATATAGAGAGAATCACCATCTTTGTATGAATAAAGAATCTTCACAATTCAAATAAAAAAAGATATGGTGATTAAAGCTATACATCCAATGGTGATCAAAATGTATTCGGATTCTTTATTCTGCGGCAATCGAATTTTAAATATTTCGACTTATACCCTGCCACTAGAACTTGGCACTATATTCGTGTCTTTGTATACTCAAATTTTTGGCGGGTGTCCTGTCCAAAGCCATGGAAGCCCACTGGAAGAATCTGGGTTTAACCAAAAAAAAACCCCAAAAAACCTGTTCACCTGAGCCGTCGCTCATAAAGGCTAAACGCTAGGTAACATAAAACGGATTCGTTATTATTCTTTCGTTTCATTATTTAGGTGAACCTCAATATTACGTATACCTGAACAATTAGTATACTTTTTTTTTCTCCGTGCCTCAGGTGCATACTTGATATCGGGATTATCCTGTAGATGAAAAGGACCAAACACAACTGTCCCCCATCGTTACACCCTATAGCTCTACGGCTCTCTTATCAACTACACTCTGAATTATATCGACGATTGTATGCAGTTTAAATCTCTCTAAAGCTGGGTTTTGAAACATATTTATAAACATAGACCTTTTTACATAAATTTTCTTTATTCTGAAGTTTGGAGAGACAGTAAATCAGCATTTTACAAAGAATTTAGGCAGTATGAAATCCTTTTCGCTTGAAATTCGGCAAAATTATTGCTCCAGTGTGAAGTCTGCGATTGAATTCAGAGAAGTTATACCCCGGGCGAGCCTTTAAATTTTCACCCCCTACTTCTCGTATTGAAGCTCTTCGGGCACAAGGAGAAATCTCATTACACAAGATCTAACTCGCAACATCTTCTCCCCCTCGCTGGACGGGCTCGGCTAAGCTGGATCGTTCCGGTCACGAGAAGATAGGCGGAAGATTGACGTTTTGGCAAATCAGAGGCATAAAACAGCGCAAAAAATGGTCCAAACAGCGAAGAGTAATGAGCTTACAGAAGCATATTGAAAACGGCGTGCGGAGAGCGAGCTGTCCACACCGTCCACGGCTGTCTCATTACGAGCAGGGACTCCACTGACGTAAGAAGTGTCTACACGGGAAGAATATAGACTTCATCGGAGCCACGGGCCTTCAGCAATAACTTTTGCTGACAAGATGGGCTAAAGGACGAGGGAGATGGAGAAGATGGAGGTCGATCAGGAAGCGGAAGGGGAGGAATAGGATAAGGAAGATGAGAAAAAGGAGTGGGAGAAAGAAGAGGAGGAGAAGAAAAAAGGAAGAGGAAGAGGACGAAAAGGAGGGGAAGTAGGGGGAATACAAGGAGAACAGAAGAAGGAATAGGAGAGTGAGAAGATAAAAGGGATTGAGAATGAGGAAGAGGAGCAGGCTGTCGCATAAAAATGTGAAACATGTGAATCAGTGACATGGGAAAGAGAGAGAGAAAGAGAAAGAGAGAGAGAGAAGGGAGAGAGAGAGATAGAGAGAGAGAGAGAGAGAGAGAGAGAGAGAGAGAGAGAGAGAGAGAGAGAGAAGAAAAGAGTCGAATGTCTTGTTTCCATTATCTGTCACGGCCATCAAACATTGACAAAAGATAGATCAATATAAAAAACGGGTTTTGCCAACTAATTGAATGCAAAAACAAGAAGACAGCCCTTAAAAAAAGAATTAATGGAATATATGTATATTGTATCTCTTCATTTCAATATCTACTTCCGTGATAGGATATATTTATTATTTATTTATAAAGCAGGTGGGATGAAAAGGATCTCAGATAGCGCTACACATCGTACAATTTTGTTCAGAATTATAGACGGAGTAATGGTGTACATCCGCTGTTGTTGTTCTGTGTTTGAAGAATATTCCTTTTATAAATAATGATATAATAATGATTTGATGTGATGTGATGTGATGTGATGTGAT
The DNA here is from genome assembly GCA_033807755.1 of Ellobium chinense. Lineage (NCBI taxonomy): Eukaryota > Metazoa > Mollusca > Gastropoda > Ellobiida > Ellobiidae > Ellobium > Ellobium chinense. The sequence continues at coordinate 2,062,699 of JAWQUT010000084.1, read as the reverse complement.
GTGATGTGATGTGATGTGATATATGATATGATATCATATGACTTGATGTGATGTGATGTGATGTGATGTGATGTGATGTGATGTGATGTGATGTGATATATGATATGATATGATATGATATGGCTTGATGTGATGTGATGTGATGTGATGTGATGTGATGTGATGTGATGTGATGTGATGTGATGTGATGTGACTTGGCGTGACATGACGTGACTTGTTATGCAATATTGTATTATAATTATATTATATTATAGTATAGTATAGTATAGTATAGTATAGTATAGTATAGTATAGTATAGTATAGAATAGTATAGAATAGAATAGAATAGAACTTTATTAGGCAGTATAGTATAGTATAGTATAGTATAGTATAGTATAGTATAGTATAGTATAGTATAGTATAGTATAGTATAGTATAGTATAGTATAGTATAGTATAGTATAGTATAGTATAGTATAGTATAGTATAGTATAGTATAGTATAGTATAGTATAGTATATAATAATAATATGTGTATGAAGCTAAATTGAATCACATTCTGTCGGTCTCCTAACAGCTTTAGTTTCAATAATTCCATCGAGACTGACACATGGTGTGAAACCGACTTTAGGCATTAGAATCTTATATTGGTGTTTTTTTTCCCACTAGATTCAGCTTGTAAATATATCTTTTTCTATGCAGATGTCAAAGAAGGAAGGAGAGATGGCCCCAGATTGAAAGAGAGAAAGGCTATGAGAAGGGAACGGGGTAAGAGGTATAGGCGGCACTTGTCTTTCTGAAGGTGAGCGAGAAAAATGGTAACGAGCATAATTTGACAATCAGATCTTTATTCGTCATTCTTTTGCCGGTTTCTGCCGTTTAGGTGTCAGAGGCCAGAACTAATGTACCCCATAGGAAGGAACATTTAATG
>JAWQUT010000084.1:2048355-2061254 GCA_033807755.1 Ellobium chinense | reverse complement strand
GATGTGATGTGATGTGATGTGATGTGATGTGATAGGATGTGATGTGATGTGATGTGATGTGATGTGAAGAGATGTTACGTGACTTGGCGTGACATGACGTGACCTGTGATGCCATATTATAGTATAGTATAGTATAGAATATAACTTTATCAGGCTCTTGGCCAAACACAGTACATAAATTTCACAATTTAATTTTTGCATTGATTTACAGTACAGCACAGCACAGCACAGCCCAGCCCAGCCCAGCCCAGCCCAGCCCAGCCCAGCCTAGCCTAGTCTAGTCTAGTCTAGTCTATAGTCTAGTCTAGTCTATAGTCTAGTCTAGTCTAGTCTAGTCTAGTATATAATTTGTGTATGAAGCTAAATTGAATCACATTCTGTCGGTCTCCTAACAGCTTTAGTTTCAATACTTCCATCGAGACTGACACATGGTGTGAAACCAACATTAGGCATTAGAATCTTGTATTGTTTTTTTTTTTCCACTGGATTCAGCTTGTAAGTATATCTTTTTCTATACGGATGTCAAAGAAGGAAGGAGAGATGGCCCCAGATGGAAAGAGAGAAAGGCTATGAGAAGAGAACGGGGTAAAAGGTATAAGCGGCACTTGTCTTTCTGAAGGTGAGCGAGAAAGATGGTAACGAGCATAGTTTAACAATCAGATCTTTATTCGTCATTCTTTCGGCGGTTTCTGCCGTTTAGATGTCAGAGGCCAGAACTAACGTACCCCATAGGAAGGAACATTTAATGATGACCCTTTTCCCTTCCCCCTTCACCCCTCCACCCCCTCTCAAAAATATCAAAGAAAGAGTCTTGCTGTAAAGAAATGAGATATTGGGAATTGACATCCTGACAACACGTTTTGATGAAGGCTATTTCAACTTCAATCCAAACGGGAAACAAGTTCGAGGCCATTTTGAGCTAAGTTCAAGCACATTGAAGAAACCTCAAAGAAACTGATTTAGACATAGAAAATGGTTCAGAGATGAAACCTGTGAGTTCTTTTCTCACACTTCAAACACTGGCCAAGGCTTGACATTTTCAGAATGATTTTTAAAAATAGGAGCCAATGTAAAAAAAAAAAGTTTCCTTATCTATTTCCCTTCTGGCAAGGATGGGCGTTTGTCAACAAAATGATTATTCGATTAGATGCCAAGAAATTCTAGTATGACACAGTAATCGCCACATTCGAACATACAGTAGACTATCTTCATTTCTTTACATTTGCGGCTAATTTTTTGTTTGTTTCTTTCGCAAGACGTTTCAGTTGGCTGAGAAGTCTTCAAAATAATGTTTAACACTATGATATATATGAAAAATGAACCTAAAACGTACCATCGTATCGACCAATGTCACCCGAGCAAAATATCTAAATTCCCTGCGACCAATATCACCAGAGGAAAATATCTATAATCCCTGCGTTAAACCTTAAATAAATGTGCCTCGCTTTCTGTCACAGTAAAATACACGTATATATGGGAAAGAAAGTATCTTGTATTTATTCATACTGATATATATTGTATGATATACAAAATGACATTTCAGAGTATTCACGAGGCAATGTGCGTGACTTGAGCGATATTCGCCCAAGTTGCCTGGCGACTACGATTATATTTTTTTATCAAAATTATTGGAAAAATGGAGCAACCTGCTGGAATATTCGATTAATGTTGTCCGCACCCTCCCATCGCTAAATCTCGGGGCAGATGGCCCGAGGGAGGATTTTCTTCGTGCGTTGCCAATATCGCACTGGTGCAGGCCCATACTTCAATCGCTCAAAACGGCAGTGGAGACTCAAAGGCAGGCAGTGAAAATGTTGGCAAAGAGGGAATAGCAGGCTGGAGAGAAGGCAGATAATCAATCCGTCTGATACTAGCAAAAGTTAAAAGGGTTCTACACGTCATTTCAAGTCCACGATGTCGTGAAGGAAAAGAGGAGAAACGGGCGGCTGGACACACCGCAAAGAACTGTTTTCAAGAGGGGCCCCGGGGCGCAAAATGGGAGGCTGGGGATTTAGGGCTCAATAGAAGCTAATATGTTTGAAGTAGAATAGTCGCTATTTTGTCAACAAGGATTGCGGTATGGAACGGACTGGTGAGGTCACTCCAATCGCCATCTTTGTAGCATGTAGAGAAGTGTGTACTGAAAATGACCCCCCCAAAAAAAAGGACTTCATCTCGTTGGGAAATTGTTTTACAGTACCTAATAGTGTTATACATCTAATTCAGAGTATACATATCATCGTACAGTATATATTATACATATAAATATACAATATTACGAATGTACACCATAACAAAGACATTGCTGGTCGCCGCGGTGCAGCGCACTCGTCCTCCAGCTCTAAAGCCAGGTACCATTTATGCCTGATTGGAATAAGAAAGAGGGACTAAAGGTAGCAGCACTCGAGCTCACATAAGTATGTCCTCTCTAATCTACGCCGCTGCGCTTACCCGGTGGGCATGAGGAAAGTAAAACGTAATCTTTTCCAGCCTCCTTCTCCCCCCTCCCCCCCAATCAAAACCAATGGCCAGTGTTTATCTCAGTCCTAGTCCCCGCCCACTCCACCCCTGACTTCCCCCGAGATGGACTTTGGAAGGACAAAATAGCTTTCCGACATTTGCTTCTAATCAGTGGCTGTTTTCAAGGAAAATATCCATTGTTGATGGGAAAATCGGCGGTGGCTGGAAATCGAATTTCACTGGGAAAAAGGGAGGTAAAAAAAAACCCTGAAAAAAAGAAGGGCGCTAACTCATACGACGTACTCTGGGACAAGTTATTGCCACTGCCATCCAAGCGGTCTTTTGAGGAGTGCTGCCCCTTTGCTCCAGAGTTGTCATTCGACATCTCGTCCATTTCTAAGCCTTTTCAGACGAGAAGTGGATTCTGGCAAATTACCACCGTATCCCCTGCACTCTTGCTTTATTAACAGAGTCGTAATGACCTCTTCATTGACTCCCTTTTCTATATTGGATGAGTTTATTTCCACTTTTCATTTCTTTTCTCTATATATATCTCGAGCTGTCTCATTTCTCGTCCATGCCTTCCATTTTCTCTTCCTTTTGCCACTTAACCTTTACTTTTCAGTGCGGTCGAGGCGGGCGCTCAGCGAGTAATTACTCGATTCCTGTGAATACATCGTCGTACATCCGGTGGAATCGAGTCATCAGTCACAACTCGATTATTGGCTGTTGTTGGTTTCTGTGTTCCGCTTCCGGTTTTCATCGCTATCGAATGAGCTTGAGAGACAGAGAGTGAGTAAGAAAAACAGAGAGAGAGAGAGAGAGAGAGAGAGAGAGAGAGAGAGAGAGAGAGGGAGGGAGGGGAGAGTCCCAGAGAGAGATAATAGAGGAGAGAGAGAGAGAGAGAGAGAGAGAGAGAGAGAGAGAGAGAGAGAGAGAATGAATGGTGGGATAAATGATCAGCGCATCAGAAATGGATGCAACTTCTAAACATTGTGGATGCTGCGTACCGAAAATTCAAGAAAATAACACGCAAAATATCCAATAAAACATATGAGGAGAGATGTCATAAGAAGCATTTCACTATAGACACATCCGAGAACCCAAATACCTGAGATTCGTTGTTGTCGAATATCAAAATTCCGAGTAGTATCCAACCCTACCGACCTGCAGGCTCATATAACTCTAACTCGCGCCCAGCACCACAAAGTAGCCAAACAAAATGAAGAATTCTAATTGAAATTGAAAAAAGATGAACGTACTGAAGATTGATCACACAGATACAGAACAAAGTAATTCGCTTTTCTAATCATCAGAAAGAAAGAGAAAAGAAGGATCTGTATATAAATTATTTCTAACTCTTTCTTCCAATGCTTGACTCAGAGCCAAAGGAAACTTGGGAGTCATCGAAAAGTATCGTATTCTTTTTTCATAGAATACCACCATGAGAGTTTAATGCCGCTTTGTGAATACACCGTGATATCGCAAATGCAGAAAAGAACACAATTTTTGAGTAAGATGGAACTTATACAGATGAGTAGAAACTCAAGGATGCCAGGATACGTCGGATCAAATCCTTTAACCGTTAAGGGCTGCTCTTTAAAGAAATATTTATATGTATTTTCAAACTGACTATTTCCGTGCTATGAAGTTGTAAAATCTGCTTCATCCGCAACCCTTTTGTTATGTCGTAACGAATTCTGTAAACATGGACGTGTTTTTTAAACTCATCATGTACTGAATGATTAATGGTCCACAGTTAAAACCCTATGGTCAAGAGAACAGACTTTACAAATAAGTCATTCCAGATGGTAGGGCATATCCTACTCCATATTCTATTTTTGTTAAGGGAAGGGAATGTAAGCCCCATCTGATATTGTCTGAGAAGTATCCATTAAGGATTTTACCAAATTACTGTGAAAGATCAGTTTTGACAAGAAAGGCCAAAAACCCTAGAACAAGAACATTTCTTGTCCCTACCGGGGATCGAAGCCAGAGTCTCTCAGCTTGCCATCTGAGCATGCTATCACTACACCACAGGGCCGCTAACTGTACAGCAATTTAAACCTTAAATATCCACTCCCTGAACGTTGTTCCTACCTCCCATATGTAGCCTAGTGTTTACCCATGACCCTGACCCCCTTTCCACCCGAGCTTTAATGTTTGCGCATAATGATTTCCTCTAACATTAAGTATATATCGTCGCATTACCAGCATGGACACCCATTCAATGAATGGGACATTAGGTGACTGAAATAAGATTGTCTGCCACATGGGGATCCTTGCATTATTCATAATCATTGTGGTGTAGTAGCGATACAGTGAATCAGCGTGCACTTCCTCTTGATGAAGAGAACACCACTGGATGACCACATTAATGGGTTTACCCATTGACACAGTGCTCGACGGTCTCCCACCTCATGGCGTCATTAAAGAATGGAAAGCAGAAATCTAATTTTAACCTCATCCGTAAAAAGGGGCGAAATTGGGGAAGCAGCAAGAATTTGTACATACGTTATTAATAAAGTCGTGCACCTTCGACGAGTACACTTTGACGATAAACGTCCTCTAATGAATTTCATGCAGGTTGATGGTTCCGATAGAATTTTACATACAGCCGTTTCGGAGTTTCTCGCGTCTGAAATTAGCGTGCCACGCTCCAGGTCTATTCTTAAATATATAAAAAAATATCAATGTATCATTTTATAGCAGGCGAATGAACACGAACTCGCAGCTGACATCTATCGGAACGCAAAAGTTACGAGCTGAACAAGAGGAAGACAAGAAAGATAAAAGTAAAAGAACAAATCTAAGACGGAGTAGCTGAAGAAGAAAAACAGCCAACCAACGATGCAGCATAACAATAGCATGATACCCTGCCAGCATCAATGACGTCAAACATGACATGACATCTCAAGAAGTCTTTCTACACAGGACTTGTGACTATTCGCTCTGTACAGTAGAACCCTCGATATTAAGTATTCATTTATTAAGTATACCTTGCAATTAGGTATGAATTTCACATGAATGGATTCATTATTATTCTACATTTTATTTCGCAGGTATGCCTCGATATTAAGTGTTTCTCATTATTATGTATAGCTTTCCATGCACTAGGCATGCTTTATATTAATGCCTTTGTCATCCCCATGCGATCAAGGTGGGAGGGCAAGAGCTGTATGGTTCCTTCCCAGTTGATGACTAAGATTATCTTCGAAAGGTCTTTTGGTGTGAGCTCAATCACATCATCTCTCTCACTGGTGACGGGAAAAGGCACACTTTTCCCTAACATTCAAAACAATTTATAAAATAAAAAGGTCAGTCATGCATTTTCGCACGGATCTACCTTCCTGGAGGATGAAGTTTTTCTCCATCAATACGATATACAGATACTTCTTGACCTGCCACCCATTTTGCGAAGAATGAAGATTTCCATGTAAGAACAACAAACAGTGGCAGTCAGCAAGATATCTGATTCATGGAAAATAAAAAGCAACAATAACAGATGGTGCAGGTGAGAGAGGCTGATAGACCCGGCATTATTGTAAGCATATGTTAGCAAACAGCTTCGTGACGTTGTATATAAGTAAGAGGAAGCGACAACATTGATTCCATGGAAGTATATTTCCACAGCATTTGGTAGGCATTTTGTCAATGTTACATGCAGCGTTGGGATTAATTTTAGACACATCAATGACAGATGACCAGGTTGCACATACGACGCAACGGCTTGAACTTGCTTCCACACTAGACATGGGCATCTTCGATTAAATCTATTCGAACAGATACATATTCGATGTATATTATTAAAAAAAATCGTTACTTAACAGGGTAATGAATAAAAAAGAATGCGATACGAACGACAGAAATGTTACTGCAAGAAAGAGGTTGCTGTCTAAGTGGTTTTTTTTTTATTTGGTACCGGTAACTTAAATTAGGTCTTCCAATTGCTTCTCATCAGTGCTTCACAGATTTTAATTTCACAGTTGATAAAACCTTGAGAAACTTTTAAATAATGACGCTGCAGCTTGTGTTGGCAGTTACTACTGTAGTCGAATAACCCAGAAGACTCGCTTTGTCTCCGAATATTTTTTGTCCGCCGCTCTTTCATAGACGACATGCGCTGTAAACATGAGGGTTTTTAAGTCTTCAAATCAGAAATACCTGGTGATACGGGCAGGCGTGCCAGAGCACAGTATTCTCTGTTTATTTAACTTCAGCAGCACTTGCAACAGAATTGCATGGAAGTGTTTATAAAAAAAGAATCACTGCGCACTGGGGTCTAGATCTGGAGGGTTTCTTTTTTTTTTTTTTAAATAAAGGCTTCGTACAGAAAGGCAACGAATGATGATAATGTAGACGGGTTAACGACATTACGTCGGCTGAATACATAGAAGAGCAGAGACAAAAAAAAACCCTTATCACATTTTACATCATACAAGGCGAAATTATTTCTTATAAAAGGAACTTTAAGATTTTGGAATATGAAAGATCTGTTGTAATCCTTACTTTTACTTATAGCCATATTCAGGCACGCTTGTATTTTAATAAAACAGGAGGAGTATTTTCTCTGTCGTATCCTCATCCTCGTCCTCCACTTCCTCCTCCTCCTCATCATTTGGGACACAGATTAAAAAAAAAAAAAATAAAAATTCTGTCCATACCAAGGAAGAAAATAATAAGAAATACACTTTAGTATTTAAATGCACTGATTATAATGTTATAAAATAGTTACTAATGTTCGAATCTAAAAGTGATCCTTCATCAGGTTAAATCAAAAATAAATCAAATATCATCATCATCATCATCATCATCATCATCATCATCATCAATGTCATACTATAATTAGAGTTAAGGGATCGTATTCATGGAACGCTCATGCATTTCATAATAAAATAAAGCTCGACAATGTAGAATTCACTGAAACTCACTTTTTCACTAAGTGCAATCATATCACCTTTACAACACAAAAAAGCAGTAAGACAACTTTGAGAGAATATGAACTAGATCTAGATCTAACACTTTTTGAGTATCGCAAGCATGAGGCCATTCATTTTTAGCTCCAAATCTACATTATTCCCCATTTTCCACTCACAAAAATTAATGATGCATTTTTACCCTTTTTTTCTCTTTTCTCTTTGTCTATTGAATTAGTTATACTGCATATATGGAAACATGTTTTGATAAAAAATAAACATATTTCAACATATATTTTCACCTCCTCTAAATGTCTGAAATAGACTCCCAGTGATTCACAGCTATAATTTAATGCTTGCGCCATGAAATATTTTGACCTACTTTTTTATTTTTCTTTTTTGTGTGCCCCCAAATTGACCAAAATTTTTGTGAGTATTGAAAAATTGCATAATTCCCTTCATTAGAGTAAATTATCTGAGAACGTCTTGATTGTTGGAAGCTGCATCTCAGAAATTTGCCCAAGGCAGTCGAAATTCTCAATGCTAATAGCCATGATCAGCATCTTTTCTACGCATCGCGTAAGTTTTATTTTTTTTTCTTCTCTTCTCTCTTTCCCAGTTCCCCGTAAACCCATTCAACTCAATCCCCGTACACCGGCGTAAAAACTGTCCTCAGTAATCTTGTAAAACACAGCATGTCAAGTTTCAGCCAGTACCGAGTTATTCTCAAATTTGGACCATCTAGTTTATACCCATACCCCTTTTAAAAGTCAAGTTAAAAAAAAAAAAGTTTGAAAGCCCCGTGATTTATTTCTTTGGGGAAAAGCTAACAGGATAGAGATATTTATTCTCTGTGGAAAAAAAAATCATCCGCAAAAACCTAGTTCTCAGGTGATTTGAGTTAGATAAACACACTAAGATTTATCAGATCTGGGGCCGTGTACATAATCCATAGGTTAGTGAACGTACTGCGATAATTACAGTGAACACTACTGATGTTTTGGGAGTTTCCCGTGGTTACCGCAGTGCAGTAACTCTAACGAAGGGATTATGTATACGCCACTGGAAACTGATTCTCTTATATTGTTCCAGTTTTCAGTTGGTTTCACAGTTGCACATTGCATACAAACTACAGATACTGAAAGTTATGACGGTATGTATGACACACCCGCCCTCCCATTCTTATTAAAACTGTTCACTCGCTACAAGGCTGGAGTTTTTTTTTTATCTTAAAAGACCGTTTATCCCTCTCTGAAAATCAGAGTATACGCACATACTACAGACTTCTTGTGGAAACAAAGCAGTTTGCAATAGCCAATGTGGATAAACGCTTAAAAAAAAACCCCAAAACCCTCGAGCATCTCCTTTATTTATCAAGATATCAAAACTAGGCCCAAAATGCCAGATGCGTTGTTTAAAACTAGGTGGTCAATACCATGTAGTCAATATTAACATAAAGAAGATATACAGTCTTTTGAGACAAAATGTGTCTGATGCATGTACCAAATCCCTCTACCCCTCTCCCCACCTCAGCCTAGCTGTTGGCTCCCTGCGACGCTCCTATGAGAATTTCCGCGAGCAGATTACACTTTCGCGTGCACCTGATCGTGCTGCGCACCGTGGTGTGGGCTGACCGATAGGATAACGTAAAGCAAACAATCAACGGTTTCCAGCGCCATTGCTGCAAGTGTCCCAGCCAGTCCGTGTCAATAGCTCCTTTTGAAGTTTGATCCAGCGACACGGGCGACGTTGAACTAGTGTCAATAATTTCAAAGCAACAAAACGATTACGACGAAACCGGATTTTTATCACAATATTAACATTACACCATTCAGTCGCTCCAATTAGAATAAATATACTGCCAGTATGAAAAGAGAAAAATCGATTACTCACAAATCATAGCTTTTTATATATTTTTTGGGGGGTAAATCGACGTGATCAATTATTATTATGAAATCGAGTACAGGACAGCAAAATAATTCCACCCGAGTGCCGCGATCTTTGTATGTATGCGCATGCGCTGGATGGTGAAATGCAAACAGGATTGACACGTGGCAAAGGAGAAACTATCATCCACAAAAATCGTTTGGCAATCAATCCCAAATTCCAGGAGCTGTGTGAGAACACAGATCCTTCAGCTGTCATTTCAATTTCTGCGACCTGCAAAAAATATTATTATTGTTATTTGTCTCCTCCATGGCCTCTTTCTTCTCGTCTCAATCACTCCTTGAAATAAAAGACGGGCAGAGATGACGTCATTAGTTTGTTTTCTTCGCGCATATCCTCTAACAAAATAGCGAGCATCCTAGTTCAATATGTAATCAGAGAGAATGTCCTATGTAAAGTATTACTGGAAACTCAATCAGCTATTAATATTTCCCGGACACATAAGAAAGCTATAAAATATAAATGAGAAACAATTTTTTCATTATACTTAGGGTTGATTCACACCGCTGTCATGCATTTTACAACACGCACTAACGCAATGAAATCACAGTCTTCAAACACATATGAAAAAAAACATAGGCGGGGGTAGTGGATAATCTGGGGTAGGGGGTGGTCGCATGATAACGAGAACACGAAAACCCAAGTCAATGAAATCCACAAGGTACGAGAATCATGGAGAAGAAGCATTCCTCTTCAGAAAGTCCTACGACCGCCATATTGTTTGACAGCGCCATACCCTATATCATGAGCGTCTGGAGTGTGTTTCTGTTCCTTTCATATTCGTCATGCTAGTCTCATACAGCCAATGAGCGGATTATAGACGATTTGTGGGTGGAGCTTAGACGATGCATTAGCATTGTTTCAGAGTTAGACAATACCAGCTGGGATCAATATGGTTGCCAAACTGCCTCTTCCGGGGCCAAATACCAGATTGTCATTACATTTCTAAATACATTAGGGCAGTTAGCAGTAAATGTCTTGGATTATAACCCTTTACTGCCGACTTATGACAAAAGAAAATGCAATTGAGTCTATATTTTTGTCATAGACGGCAGCTAAGTAGACCCTTTCCAGGCATGTTTTGGCTTTTCAGGTGCAATTTGGCTCCACTCGAAAAGAAGTCTGGTAACTCTGCTCATGGTATGACGGCATTTGTTTATGGATTTAAGCTGGATGGTCAGCTGCTGGAAAAGAATACTAGTAATGCGACCATAATTCTTGTTGTCATCTACCCAAAACCAACGCAACAACAGCTGTTATGTCCGCCATCTTTGCAAGCAACAGTAGCTTTGCCCAGAGACAACAACTTCCGGAAAATGTTATCGAATTAACTTCCTGTTTCATGCGATCTCCGAGGTCCCACACATGGACTGCCCCTTCATTCTCAAAATGATGTCATGTCATACTTGAAGAAAACCTGAGAAACACAGCCCTGAAAACAGCGTCAAAAAGAGGCCGGTGTTACCAAACTTATATGGCTGCCAAAGAAGTTCCGCATTCATTATGTTATGCCATGCCGATGCCATGATATGGCAATGGCTCTTCTGTATCCTACAATATGGACCAATCCCATGGTCATCCAGGCATCGCAAGCCACAATTCCAGCAAGCATTACTTCCGCTTTCCACTAACTGTTTCATTGTCAGGGGAGTGCATAGACATACTACTAAAAAGTATTATAATCTCTTTGAAGGAATGTGCTGGCTGATATTGTTTGTCACAATGGCTTTTATTGACTGATGCATTCTTTACTTCGGAAAGGGAAGATCTGGTGACACAACCACATCACATTTCTGCTTAAACCGGAAGTGAACTTTATTGGATTTCACTAATTAAGAACAGTGTAATCTATATCTGTACTGAAATCAGCCTCAGCAGTGCTAGATGTTGCGTGAGAGCAGCGCATGACACCAGTGTACATCTGACTTAACAAATTACTGCCCGGCCCCAGGCTACGGTCGTAGAATGGATATTTGTTGTACACATTGGAGAACAATGCCAAGTAATCGGTGGTGCTCACAGTGTGAACAGTGAATTATGATTAGTGGTATCGATCAATAGGACTTAACTCGGGCCAGTGAATCTCAATGATTCTGCGCACCCAAGCTCATCAATTATGTAGGAAGTGCACACATAGCCAGGCTCCTGTTGAACTGTTTGGAAGAGTTAGTGCAAAATCCATAATTGTGTGTGAGAGGCAATCACTGGGGGAGTCGTGAGAAATCTGTACTTAATCTCCGCTTGGCAGGAGCATAGTTAAGGGAGGTATGGGGAAAAGGTGTCCTCGTTAAACATGTGTGCTTCCATTGAGTTATGGCTGTCTGTGCTGGCCATACTGTATCTGCGACTTTGATGATCTATCTTTAACTGTGTATCTATAAATATGAAAACTTCACCAAAAAAATTTTGATTTTTATTTCCAAAATTTCTGCCGTATATTGGTCTTTCTCGGGGATAAAATGACATAGGCCTAGCACAATGAACAAGTACGCGTCTCCATCTGTATACTGTTGTACGGGTCTCCATCTGTATAGTATTGTAGGAATCTCTATCTGTATACTATTGTAGGAATCTCTATCTGTGTACCATTGTGCGAATCTCTATCTGTATACTATTGTAGGAATCTCTATTTGTATACTATTGTAGGAATCTCTATCTGTGTACCATTGTGCGAATCTCTATCTGTATACTATTGTAGGAACCTCTATCTGTGTACCATTGTGCGAATCTCTATCTGTATACTACTGTGCGAGCTTCTATCTATATAGTATTGTAGAAATCCTGTCTGAAGGTTACAGGCTTGTAATTGTACTTTCACTTTTGGGTCCTACAACTAAGGGGGTTTATTTCATCTCCCCTTTTCCATCTTTTGGCATGCCCTGCTTTCAGTAATAAGGNGGGGGGGGGGGGGGGGGGGGGGGGGGATTTTGATATCATGGGATACTGTGTCCATTTTAATTTATTTTACCAGGCACTATTTAGCCCTGGGCTGAAATTGCCAGGTCAAGGGTGTGCTCAGGCTGAAGAGGAGGGGTTTGACGTTGACCAGTGAAAAATGTAGGCTCTGTTTACAAATAGCAACCAAGCTCAAAACTTCAATGGGCTTGCTAGGGTTGGATAAGTCTTAAAATTTGGGCCACACAATGAGCTTCAATCTGGTATGGGTCTGGGTGAAAGCTAAAGCTAAAACTTTGGGTTCAGAGGGCAGCTCAAAATGTTAATATAGCCCATAGAGGGAAACAGGGTCCAATCCCATTACAGGTCTGTAACCTGTAAACTATTGTACAAGTCTTTATCTACTATTGTGCGAATCTCTATCTGTATACTATTCAGCAACCAAATCACCTCCCTTCCCCAAAATCACGTGTCTGTCCCCTTCCTCTTCCCACCCTTCCTCCAAAAATCACCTCTGATAATCTCGCTGGTTTCTCGGGCTTTCAAGACTGTACGTACCAGTTCTTTAGGATTCCACTATCTTATTTTTTTTTACAGCTGTTTTCAATTTACTCTTACTAAATTTCGTGTAATTTAAAGAGTTCGACTATTGGGGTATGGGGAAGGGGGGAGGTAGGGACG
>JAWQUT010000084.1:2035790-2046760 GCA_033807755.1 Ellobium chinense | reverse complement strand
TCTTGTGTAAAGCTGTGACTCATTCTACTCTTCTTATATAACATAAACTCTCCCTCCCTCTCACTCCCCCTCCCCCTCTCTCTGTCTCTCCCTCTCTCTGTCTCTCCCTCTCTCTGTCTCTCTCACTGACTCACCCAGGCTATCATAAATCTCTCCATCTACCTGGGCACTGAGCATTATGGGTTCCTCTTGACCATCAGATGGGCCACCGCCAGCTGTCCCAAACAGCCTCTACCTGCCAGTGATGCTGACAGATTATGTCTGGAAACGGTTCCTATAATCTACCAGGGACGCCCACGCACATTCATACTCGTACCATCACCTTAGGTTCTGACCTTCTCCTTACTAATTTTTTTTTGGTCTTATCTGAAAATCTGAAAACAATTATGGATCCTGAAACAAGTGTGGAAGAAAGCTTAGACAACACCATCCCCTCCCCTCCCCCCTTCCTCCGATCCTTGCGCCCTGAAGCGGTGTTTTTTTTTTTTTTAAGTCAGAGACTTAAGTTCGCACTGAACTTAACACTTTGGTCTAGGGTTCTTTACTTCGTATGAAAGATAATCTATTCTCGATTGTCTTCTTCCACCGGTCTCGCTTTTGCAGAGAATAATTCAGATTTAAAAAAAGAAAATTAGCCTACGTAGACTAAACAAGTGAGCAAGATGACGACTGCAAGAAGATAAAAGTGTGAGCAAATATATTACAACAGCAACGACGACGACGACGATGACGGCGACAACAACAACAACAACAACAACATCATCAACAACAACGACCGCACAGCAGCAGCAGCAGCTTGTTTGTTTGTTTTGTTTGAGTTTTACAGCGCGTCAGTGCAGCAGCAGCATCAAAAACAACAACGCTGACGACGACAACAACATCAGCAACAACAAAACAATGACAATGATGACTTCAAACAACAACAACAACAACAACAACAACAACAACAACAACAACACAACTACCAAATACACACACACACAAACACACACAAAATCAAGCTTCCCAACTTTCCCACGATCTCAGCCCCGGGGTAAAAACCGTTGAGGTTTAACCCGGTTTAACCCAACTTAAGCCTTCTTCGAGATCATTGCGTCAGAGTGCCACACTAATCCAGAGCCCAGCACTGATTCCTCGGCTCCCGGGTCTAAGCTGGACACTACATTCCACAGGGAAATTAAATCCTCTAATTACGATCTGGCTGTGTCTAATCCACGGGGAGTTTTGAGACAATGACTTCACCCACAGCCGCCCGTAATCGCCTTCAATTTCTGACGTCAGAACCGACCCCGCTGGGAGCGAGGCATGCTGGGCGTCCCTCAAGTGACCCGGAATACAGGGAGGCCGTAGACGCTAATTACTCTCTGTTTTGAGAGTTATGAAGCTTGGTGAATTTCACTGGGTGTCATGAGTAACGAATATTGATCATTGCTTTTCAGTTATGATAATCACGACGATGGATGAGTCTGGTGTGCTGAGAAAGAGGAACATGTTTTGTTTTTTTTTATCCCAAAAATTTTTAGTTTAATCTTGCATGGTGATCAGTTTTAACTTGGCTTCACTTGCCTATCTACAGAAGAAAGTTTTTTTTTTTTTTCAGCCCATGCGCTGATGGACTCTTAATAGATTTTTTAAACTTTTAATTACAGTGATGATGGTGATAATAATAAAGTGGATGCAGATAGTATGACCAAGTTTTATAGATAAATGATTTATTAAGCAGAGAAAATATCGCACGGTTTATAAGCAAAGATAAAGCTTAAAAGGTGCACTGAGAAGATGGCAAGTGTAAAATATGAAAGAGTTTGGAAATAAAATTTACTCTGTCTGTTCACAGATTTAAATAGATGAAACCTCGTCTATTCACAGAAAAAAAACAAAACAACAACAAAAACTTTGAAATGATGATGATGTGGCAGTGAACGCACCATTTTGTCCTTCAATACTACCGGCAAACAAATAGTCATGGTTAGCATATGTATATTATGTACTAAGCTGTGGTGATTAGTGACATCATTTTATATCCCCCATCACAAGAGTCTTTTTACTGGATAACGTGATTCAAAAAAATGGAGGTCAGAGTGGCATTATCAGATTACTTGGCGTTTGCGCACTAACAGTGGAATCTCTTACCATCGTAAGGCTTGTATTACCACTAGCATGTTGAAAGCTACTAAGGTTGTATTAAGCACCGATGCACTATTGTAATTCTTACCACGGTAAGAGATCCCATCGTTAAGGCACAAACTCTCAATTTTCTCTTACTGATCCCTTGACAAGATGGCTGGCGTTCTATATTAAACTATCAAGCCTTTATCTGACATTTATTTGTATTGCAATAAACCTCTGCGTTTCCTACAACTGTATCCTTACACGGCAGTAATGCTGTCAAAGAGAGATGGCCTGATTCACGTGTTGAGCAAAACCAAGCTGATCCAGCAATGATTTGTTTTGTTTTTTTGCATACATCCAATCTCTCTGACTCTTGTCTCGGCAATGCAATCCTATCATTTCCATATCGGTTGACTGGATACGATGTTATCATGACCGAGACACGGCGTAGGCGAAATTCCAAACCGTGGCCTATCAGTAAACATGATCTGTAAGTGGAAATCAGTGTTCAATACTCAGAGCATCAACACTGCCAGCCGCTGCGTTGACTTCCTGAGGATTATGAATAATAACAAGAGGCCCCTGTGGTGATTGAGCTCCACGTGCTGGTTTTGTGTATGAACTACACAAGCGAAAACTCTGTAAATTAACTGCATGCGCATCAGTACACGCCCACACGTTCTTTCACAAAACACGGTAACTAACAAATTACCTGAAAATGCCCCTCAAAAAGAAATCGCCATTTGAAACAAAAAATGCGATAGTATAAACGTTTATCCCCTTATCATTGCTAAAAACTGCAGTTTTACTTAAGATATATCATAATATGCATTTCTGTTTATCCAAAACCTTCGACAGGCAGAATCGACACATTCTAAGTAAACTAAGAGACGGACATGTGTCGGAAATTGCATTTCAATCTCTCAATCACAAATTGTAAACCCTAATTTTAGTATCCAGTGGTGCATCTTTAGCTGTCGCTCTTCAGAAAATGAGGAAAGAGCTCAACTGAGTTATATACTCTTTAAAGTCAGCTTAAAAAACGTCAGCAAAACAGAGCGCGAATAAGTCCTATTCGAGTATCTAGGTGAGGCATCGAAATCTCTTCTAATCACTCATGTTCTGTTTCCATTTTTTGCAAAAAGAAGTGCATAGAGCAGGTGCTTCTCTGAGACGTTGGAACTTCCTTTTATCAAAGCATGCCAAAATCCAGAGCTGAAAGTAGTGAAAGGCTGGGAGGCCGGCCATGGGTGTCCCCGCGAGCCTGACGGTACATTATTTAACCGGGGGATGCTAGCTATGAATTGATGTGCGCGGATCATTGATGTATTTGTAGTAAAGCACCCTGGATCGTACATGATTAGACGGGGGAAGCNGGGGGGGGGGGGGGGGGGAGGGAAGAGAGAAACCGCCCCATTTCAGAATACCGCTTCCCGTAACAGCAGTACGAAAGTTGATAGTCTCTCCAATACGATAACAGAAGATTCCATTTGCACACGGCACGCCATCCCTTCGGCTAATCAGCACGCATAAATTCCGGNTGTATAAGAGACAGGAGGGGTTGTGTCAGCTACTCGAGTTTGTTTACGAAATTTACTGGACTTCCAGGGTGCGACCCCTGCCGCTACACATCAGCAGAGGCTCTTGAAAAATCCCAGGAATGGGCCCGAAATCATACATAAACCTACATCTGATCTTAAAACAAACTTATTATGTTGCCTGACACTGTCACCGCTTACCTCTGACTATTTGACTTCCTTCATAGACAGTAATATTCCGGAACTCTCCCACGGAGTGCTTGGTTTTTGGGGTTAGGGGCAGGACTGGTGAGAGAGTTCCTAAACAACTATAATATCAAACGACTATTCCAAAGTCGCCTTTTCTGCACCAAATTCAGGTCTCAATTCAAAATCAAGCACCAGGTGGGAGAGTTTCAGAATAATACTCGCAAAATTTACCAGACTTTCGGCATCAACTCGCGTTCAAAGAAATACCGTGTGCAAAAATGCAATCCTCTAAACGTATCACAGTCAGAAATAGAATGACGTCATTGCTGCCCCACCAGCGAATCTTGCTACGTGTGTACCTTATTTTAAAAAATAAAAGTAATTTAAAACAACTAGCACACAGAGTGACGTCATGTTTGTTTGCAAACCATTAACTCTTTAACAGTCTGTTTTAATGACACACCTTAATTCAATCTACCTGCTCTACAAAAGTTTACGAGGCAAGAGATACCCAGACAATAAAAAGTTTCAAATGGAAATAAAAGGGCTTTGTTTTGTCGCGATTACATGCAAGTTTTGGTTTGTGTCTAAATAGATCTCCACGAACAATTCCACCCCATCCTCCCCTTCACAACTCTCACCACTCTATGTATGTATTGTGTTTGCTGAAATCAGTTTCGGACTGGACTGACCACATTCTATGGATAGGCAGAAAGGTTTTCTAGCATACAGCATTATCCGTTGTCAATTCCACCATGTCAGTTTCGATTCCGTGAAACTCCTCTCAGGGAATATTGTGACTTAGAACAGAGTGACTCCATAGAAAGTGTTCATCAAGTGTTTTTTTTTTCCCTAAGATTAATGTAAATACTTTAGTGTACGAATGCGTGATCTCGCAACAAAAGCGTAGAAATACCTGCAATCACAATTGGCATTGGCGTCAGAACAGCCAGCAATATGGGTCAATAGGGGTCAATAAGTCTCCGTATAATCGAGGCTGAAATCTGTGCTCCCCCCTGACCTTGAGACTTCTGCTCTTTGATTGCATGTACATACTGATGCTGTGTGTCTACATGTGAGTGAATGCGACTTGTATGTATTTACGTGCAAATGCTGCGGTGTAAGTTTGTGTGTTTGTGTTGAATTCGTGGCCATGTAGCTGTAAATGGAAAGCGCTTTGAGCTCTCCTGGGTAAAGCGCTATATAAATACACTTTATTATTATTATTATTATTATTATTATTATTATTATTATTATTATTATTATGTTTACAGCCGTAGTTTCAAAAAGTGATTTCTTTACAGAGTACAAAAATACGTCCTGAGGGATCGCTACTATTGTTCATTTCGAAACAGTAATCATGTGATCTATGTGTGTTCCAATATTTGCGTTTTCATACAAAACCTCAAAATACCAAAATAGCTATCACCTTGAAAACAACCCTACAAATTTATCATTTCCCGTTCCTTCTCTTATGTGCAAAAATGCTACACAATCCACGTAAAACCCCGTCTGATAAACCCTCAGTGAGGCTGGTTCCTGGAGAGTAATTAAGAAGACAACCTTCCTTGGAATGGCCCAACAATGAAGCACATGGCGCCATAGCCGAGCTCACGTGCGCGCATCAAATTAGGACCAGTGGTAGTAATTTTTCGCATGGTCGAGCGTGAACTTAATCGTATACCAGCTCATTGACTCACTTCAGTCAGACTGGGATCAAAAGCCTCAGTGTTTCTACCTGCGTATTCCCATAGACTACCATGACCAGCCATGCGATTTATTTACAAATCATAGATCTCCATAGTCTTCTTAGGCTGTCATTGCTTGGTAAGCAAAACAGTGAGCTCTCGAGAGGTATCGGCCCAGAAAATAGCTATCAGTGTCATTTGAGAGCTTGCGCATTAACCATGGGATCTCTTACCATCGTAAGAATTACACTGGTGCTGAATGCGCCCTTAGTAGCGTTCAACGTGCAGAGTTAATGTTATTCTTACGATGGCAAGAAATCCCATCGTTAATGCGCACGTTCTCAGTCGACTCTGAAGGACGCAGAGACCAGATCCTACTTCCTCGGTGTATGGCGTAAGCGCTATATTAATATGTGGAAAGCTGATCTTTAGCTCGTTAACTAGGCTAGTGGGAAAATTGATGACAGGATCTCTTACCAAATCTATGAGTGCAATTGAATCGCTAAAGCGATTCACCACACTAATGATGATGATGATTATTATGGTGATAATAACGATGACGATGATAATCCCTTTGATAATCATCATTATCAGCAGCAGCAGCAGAAACAGCAGCAACAGCGGCAGCAGCAACAGCAGCAGCAGCATCATCATCATCAGCAGCAACATCATCATCAAAACATCATCAACATCAACAGCAGCAGCAGCATCACAGCAGCAGCAGCAGCCTTAGTAGTAGAAGCAGCAGCAACAGCAACAGCAACATCAGCAGCAGCAACACCACCATCAACAACAACAACAAAAGCAGAACTACACAACAAACAATCACGCTGTCTAACAGCAACATCATCGACAACAGCTGGGACAACCATCGACGTCAAACACAGCGAAATTAAGAATATCCTCATAGCCCTAACATCATTCCTCAGTGGCCATTCCTCTCGATTTTCTGTGTTTCGCCAATTACCCTAAGGCGTCTGGGACCCCTTTTAGCACTCCGTTTTAGCAGACTATCTCGTAAACAAATAACACTCTCTTTTCCTTACATCTTAGACTACACTATAAGCAAACAGTATCCTCTTTTCCTCCATCTTAGACTACATACATTGTAGGCAAACATTATCGTCTTTGTTTATTTCTTGAACCTCTTCCCATCCCTTCATATCTCAACGATTTTTTCTCTATTTATAGCGCAACGAGTTTTCCCAAAACTAGTCTGTATTCATATCCTTTTAAGGACCGGTGCTTTCATCTTTCATTTCTTCCCCGTCTACGTCATCACCCATAACTGTCTGTTCCTACTAATTTTGGCCATAAGAACACAACACACCAGCACATTTATAGACGCTCCATTCAATGGCCTGCTTTCTTGTAACCAAATGGTCAATAATTAAAGTTCTACTCTTTTTGAGTTGCTGAAATGAATTCGAAAGTGAACGCCCCAAAACATTTGTATCACTAGTAGCATTAACTTTCATATAATTACGTCTTCGACCTATGTAGATTTAAATACGTCTTTTGTTAGGATGTTATATTATCTGTCTATCTGATTGTCTATAATTTTTTTTTTCGTTTGTCTGTTCATTTGTATGATGGTTTGTCCATTTGTCTGCTTATGTACTGTTCAAGGGTAGTTATATGGCCATATCTTATAGCATCATTACAATGGTAATAAATCTGTGAATCTCTAAAAATCTGGGACACACTAAAGAGAATGAGTTTGACTATAACATTTGTGACCATTCCAGTAGTTAAGATTAAACATCCTTATCACCAAAATCCTATAATTACTATTAGAGTTAAATTACTATCATCTCCTATAACCTGGTAAATGATTTTAACTTGTAATGACGTTTTGATCGTTGTGTAAGTAGTCAACTCCACTTTATCGCAAATCTTTGAAAGCATGGAAAGCATTGCAATTAAAAGGAGTTGCGATTATCTAGTGATTTTTTTTTTGGTGGAAATATAAGCAATTTGTTAAACGGATCTGGCGATTTTTGGGATGATTATTATACAGACTCGTATGCACACGCAGTCAATGCTTGTAGATATCCAGCTTGTAGCAAGTAAGGTGGCCGGAATGGAGTGCACATGATCCTTGGCACGAAAAGTCCCTGGTTTGAAATCCTGAGGCATGTTTCCCTCTTGGGTATTTTCCATGGTGTTGAAAGAGATCATCACTCCCGCAGCTGCGTGATTCTGCGGTGGTGTCTGATACAGCCGTATCTGTGCTAATAGGGACGATGTCCCTCCATCTATCCATTCACCTGCCCATCTACCAACCTGTCCGTCTGTCCGTCTGTCAGTTTATCTGTCTACCTGTCCAATCGTCTTCCTCTCTTTCTTTATCCCTCTCTCCCTCTCTGTCCGTCCGTCCGTCCGTTCGTCTGTCTGTCTGTCTGTCTGTCTGTCTGTCTGTCTGATATTCAAGACCAATATTACATTCCTATAGAAATACCCATTCCAAACTTGCGCCATTGCTACCTCACACCAAACAACGCGTCGCGTAAAATATCGTAACTCACATACTGTAAGGAATAAACAATAAGCTTATTCATGCGACAGCCCTGAAAGTAAACGTTCTATAAAATTACACTGACAAAAAAAAAAAAGCCTGGTCTAGCTCCTTTGAGTAAATTTAATCATGCTCTTGCATAAATCACACCTAAAAAAAAAAAAATTCTATCGATCGCCTCAATGGCTTCTATGCCTGGCCTGGTCTTCATTACTATTCTACAGGCGCAGAGAGAGATAAATGTCTCTGTGGGGTTTTTTTTTTTTTGTTTTGTCTTTTTCATCCTAGGCTTGGGATTCACATTAAAACACGTCGGTCGGAGATCATCAGGGATGTGAGGGGAGGAAAAAAAAATGGAGGGGGGAGGGGGGTCATTTAGAAAAGTACGGCTAAAACTAGAGGTGTAGATTTCGGATAGCACAGAACATATAGGTATAGGAAAAAACCCGTGAAGCTGGTCACTTTTCGAGCAATCAATTTTCGAAATGTCTCAGATCCGTTGTAAGTAGGGCACCTGAGGGGTCAACTCTGTTGCTGCCGTTCAAAACAAAACAAAAGACAGGTATTTTGGCTAGTCAGCCAGACTACCTTGTGTAGAGTATTTTAGCCGGACAGCCAAACGTATGTTATAAAATCAGGAGCATGCTTCTAAAAAATTTTCATCACCGTTACCTTCATGGAATCGCACTAAGTAAGTATCACTATCAGCTAACTAGCACAAATCAGTAGTGAAGAATTAGGCAATTCTAAAGCCATTTTTTTTTTACGGACATTTCTTGGCGAGAAAACACCAGCAATAACATGCCATCTCATCATCATCATCATCATCATCATCATCATCATCATCTTCATCAACATCATCATCATCATCATCATCATGAGTAGCATCATCCTGAACAACAACAGATATGAAATAGGTAAAGGTTTCACTGTCCAAAATACACACGTAGTCCGTTCACCAGATCATTATTACTGCTGTATTGATTGTTATGACAAGCCAACGAAATAATCATTATCTGCATCATAACCATAAACAATATCACAGACAACATCAGCAACAGCTGCTGGATATCTTCATCATCATCATCGTAATAATCATAAACAACAACAACGACGACAACAACAACAACAAAAGTGTGTCGAATGATAGCCTCCGGTCCTTCAAACTGACAAGCTGCACATTTTCCACATAATTACCAGCACCCTGATTCCCACTCAATTATGTGATGAGAAGAGATAAAAAAGAAAGACAGAGTGATAAAGAAAGAGAGAGAGACACAGAGACAGAGAAAGAGGGGATGAGGGAATGAGAGAGAGAGGGAGAGAAAGAAGGTGAGAAAGAGAGGGAGACAGAGAGGGAAAGAGAGTGAGGAAGAGAGAGATAGGGGAGAGAAAGAATGAGAAGGAGAGAAAGAGGGAGAAAGAGAGAGAGAAAGAGAGATAGTGAGTGAGAAGAAAAGAGAGTGAGAGAGTGAGAGGGAGAAAAAGAGAGAGGGGAGAGAGAGTGAGAAGGAGAGAGAGAGGGAGAAAAAGAGAGACAAAGAGAGATAGTGAGTGAGAAGAAAGAGTGAGAGAGTGAGAGGGAGAAAAAGAGAGAGAGGAGAGAGAGAGAGTGAGCGAGAGAAAGATTGAGAGAGACAGAGACAGAGAGAGGAGAGAGAATAGGAAAGGGAGAGAAACAGAGAAAGAGAGAAAGAAAGAGAGAGAGAGAGAAGAGCAGAACGTTCCACATGTGAGGTGGTGTGCGGC
Organism: Ellobium chinense; assembly: GCA_033807755.1. Classification (NCBI taxonomy): domain Eukaryota; kingdom Metazoa; phylum Mollusca; class Gastropoda; order Ellobiida; family Ellobiidae; genus Ellobium; species Ellobium chinense. Next base: position 2,036,966 of record JAWQUT010000084.1, on the reverse strand, counting down.
TATGTCAAGCGAGATAGCGCTAAGTGATTACACAGAAAGCGTCATTGATTATAGCGTGGTGAGTACTATGGGTTGAGATTGATTGATTGATCGACGACAGTGTTCTCAATTCACATGCGCAGGTGCCTGCAAAGTAATTTATATTGGGTCGGTTCTTTTCCCTACTTTTTTTTTTGTTTTGGTCAGATGGGATGAGCAGTCACAGAGATATGTGAGCACTTGCATTGGTATGAAAATTAAAATAGGATTAATTTTTCTTACCATGTAGGGGACATTTTTTTGCAATGCGTACAGTGGTATACATTTCAGTCATAATTTATACATATAGAAGTGCACATATCATGCCTATAAATACAGAATAATATAAATGAAATACAATACATGACAAATTTACTGCTAGTTGCCGCACTGCAGCGCCTAATCCCTCCGCCCCCTTCCCCCAGCTGTAAAGTCAGATACTCATTTCCACCTAGGTGAGGTGTGGGTCGGGTGTAAAGTGTCTTTCCTAAAGACATTACAACGGAAACCAGCCGACTCAGAGTCAAACCTCAGATTGTGAGCACGACTCGCAAGCCGCGAGGTTACTCTGCTCCCATGGCGAGAGGAAAGGGGATGCAAAAAAAGGCGAGAGTAAGAAAGAGAGAGAGAGTGAGAGAAGGAGAAGATCAGAGAAGCTAGGCTAAGCAAAAAATACGAAGAAACGAACGAAAACTAAAAGATAGTACTAGAAATACAGAGAAACGGACGGAGAAGGGGGAGACAGACAGACGGATACAATATCAGATAGAGAGAGAGAGAGAGAGAGAGAGAGAGAGAGAGAGAGAGAGAGACAGACAGACAGACAGAGTGAGACAGAGAGACAGAGAGAGAGAGACAGAGGGACAGAGAGAGAGAAAGTCATGCAGCAAGAGACAGTATAAACTTTAGAGTGAGGGAAGAGACGAAAGATAGAAAAAAATACAGAAAGAAAAACAAACAAAGACAAGAGGAGAGTTTAGTATAAATGGAAAAATCCACCGTGTTATGACAAAAACGCACATATGCGCAATGACTTGTGGTGCAAATATATCGTTTTGAAAGAAGAAGGCAGAAATGCATATCGAGAGTTCAGAGAAAAGACAAAAGAAGAATCAGAGCTAAGCACAGGGGAGAGAACACACACACACACACACACAC
>JAWQUT010000084.1:2002902-2025516 GCA_033807755.1 Ellobium chinense | reverse complement strand
AGAGAGAGAGAGAGAGAGGGAGGGAGAGGGGGAGAGAGAACAGAGAAAGAAAGAGAGAGAACACGAGCAGGAAAGAGAGAGGAAAGTCTATGCAGACTATTGACAATGCAATAGGAAATACACGGAAAGATTAAGAGTACGAAAGAAGAGAAAGGGAAGCAAGAAAAGAAGACAACGATGGTAACTTAATCATGCAACTGAAATTTTCTTCTAGGAAATGATATATTTGTTGATATCGAAAGATTTTTCTACGGTGACAACAATTTTATTTTATATTTCGTTTCACAGGCTCGAACAATGAAATTTACAGTTGACTCTGTTAAATTACAATCTTGATAACTATAATTTAATTCCCGCTTAATCGCAACAATCTCCTCATGCCAAATTGTTATACTTCTACACAAGTCATTGGATGATTGCAACCCTTTCCTTGCTCCTGAAAAGTCGCAGTTAAGCGGAATTGACTGTATGAAGACGGTGAGAAAGATGATGATCAGAACGAGAGAAAGATGGAAAAGGAAGAATAAAAAGTGAAGGCCTGGAGTGGCGGGGGTAAAAGGAGGGGNGGGGGTGGGTTGGCGATGGGAGGCCGAGGTTAGCAACGCTATGAATCTCACGTGGTAAAGCCTCCATTGAGAAATGAGAGGTTCCTGAAGAGCTTGGCAACAAGAGTCTGTCAAGACATTGATTGGTGTTTGTTACGCACAAATTCAACAGCAGCATGAAACTTTGTCAACGGATCAAACTAATTGAATTTCTCATTTCTTCTTCTTATCTTCTTCTTCTTCTTCTTTTTTTTTCTTCTTCTTCTATTTTCCATCTTTTTCAATCTTCTCTCTCATTCTATTTTTACAATCTTTATTTCTTCCATACTCATTCTTTCATTTCAACAAATCATTCGGCACTCACTCTTTGAGAGTAAAAAATCACGTGCCATTAGAGGATGATGTGGAATCTATTTTTAGGCTCAGGAAAATCTTGGTCTTCTCGACGTAGTTATTTTTAGTTTCGTGCGTATTTTTTTGGGAACCTGTTGAGTTATTTATAGGTTGTAGAGCTGAAAGATCTCAGGGGCTGACAATCAAGGGAAAGATACAGATATATGAGAAAAACAGCTGGTTCCAGAATTTGGAAAGAAAGAAAATTCTAAGGACCTCTCTCAAAATTAACGACATGTCGGTAATCAATAAAACATCCCCACAGAGGCAGATATCATTTAAAGACAATAAAACCTCCCCCGCTTGATACTCAACTTTCGTTTCTCGAATGTTCGAACACATGCACTCACTCCTGCAAATTTTATTATCTGTTCTTTGTTGTTATTCTCGTCTCTTTCTCTCTTTTCCTCGCTTAGCCTAGCTCTCTCTTTCTCTCACTCTCTCTCTCTCTCTCTCTCTCTCTGCGTCTCACGAATGCGTAGATTTATCTTTCCGCTTACATAACCATAGTTCATGATTGCTGGCACACACCGAGAGAGAGAGAGAGAGAGAGAGAGAGAGAGAGAGAGAGAGAGAGAGACAGAGACAGAGACAGAGAGAGAGACACAGACACACACACACACACACACACACACACACACAGAAAAAGACAGAGAGGGACACAGAGAGAGAGAGAGACAGACAGATAGAGAGAGATAGATAGAGAGCGGAGAAATAATTTCAAGAACAGGATGTTGTCACAAGACTGAAAAATTGATCTGGATTCAACACACTTGCAAGAATTTGACAAATAAACGGCATTGCGTAAATCAGACCTTTAAAAAACATAACTGAAAAAATAGAAAGAAAAAAATAAACGTTTTATTTTCATCTGTAAGGGACAATTTATGAACACTGAACTGGGCTGCCTCTCTCCCCTCCCTCCTCACCGCAATTTTATAACACAATTAGCAACATGGCGTTCCTCTGATTCAATACATAAAGTACAATCATTAGTTGCGAAAGGCCATTACAGCACCTCCACCATCATCACCACCATCACCATCACCACCACCACCACCACCACCATCATCATCATCAATGTTCAGGCAGCTCTGCTAATGAAGCCCGCATTTATTTAGATTGCTGCATGAGCGTAAAATGTAGTTTAGCCACAAATTACAGACAAGACCTTTGATGAGCAGAGCAAAAACTTTGTGTCTAAATTTGGAGTTACGTTTATTATCATTGAGGTTGTGGAAGTACAAAGAAAATAACTATGCACTTGTATGTGATGGGATGAGCTCAGCCAGTGGCGTAGACTTGTTTGGGAAGAGAGGACTGTCCAGTGACCCCTTTACTAAAGGCTATAGGGTCCTCAACCCCCCTCCCCGCTGCCACTGAGCTTCTGCTGCCTCCCATGACGATGAGTTTAGTTGGGTGATTACATATTCATCATCTGCCGTCAATCTACGCCCCTGCATGTACCGCAGACCTGCCCAAAGACTTCGAGAGATTTGGCCACAGGCAACTGATGTCAGTATTAAAGTTCGGGGAGGTGGGGGTGGAAGGACGGGCTTCTCGGACCTGACAGAAATGACATGACAGGAAACACAGGAGAAGAAGAAGAAAAAAAAAGAAAAAAAAGAAGAAAAAGAAGAAGAAGAAGAAGAAAAAGAAGAAAAAGAAGAAGAAATAGAAAAAGAAAAAGAAGAAGAAAAAGAAGAAGAAGAAGAAAAAGAAGAAGAAAAAGAAGAAGAAGGAAGAAAAAGAAGAAGAAGGAAGAAAAAGAAGAAGAAAAAGAAGAAGAAAAAGAAGAAGAAGGAAGAAAAAGAAGAAGAAGAAAAAGAAGAAGAAAAGAAGAAGAAGAAGAAAAAGAAGAAGAAGAAAAAGAAGAAGAAAAAGAAAAAGAAGAAGAAGAAGAAAAAAAAGAAGGAGAAGAAGAAGAAGAAGAAGGAGAAGAAGAAGAAGAAGAAGAAGAAGAAGAAGAAGAAGAAAAAGATACATTCATAACTTTTCACCTCTCATGCCCTTTCACTATGACTCTTGACTGTTCTTTTTCGACTTCAATTTCTGTTGGCCTTTAGAATCCTATTCAATTGTTTCTATTTCTATGTCTCTTATTCTAATTATTAGTCCTGAAAAAAATGTTTAGACAGAAAGCGTTGAATTAAAAAACAACAACAAAACACATTATGAATTTTTCTCTAATTTCATTTATAAATTTCGTGATAATTACTTACAATGTAACGTCAAACCTTACTATTGCTCGTTGTAAGTATTGTAAGCGTGTAACCGGTGTTTTTCTCGCTGTGTCCAAATGTTGCTGTGAAATACATTTTTGTAATGTTGTTACAGTGGGAGAAGAAAGAACCTGACATTGAACCAAATTTGCATGTTTCTTTCACAAAAGTATCTTTTGTATACTATCGTTTGCATAAAGCTAAAAGACACCGCAAAAGAACACACATTGTTTCTCACAACAAGACAGTGAGTTGACTAAATGGCAGAAATGCCCTCTCACATTACAAAGAAACGGTACGGTCAGCCTCTAGACAAAAATGTCTACACATCTGTCCAGTAATGTCCCCGTGCGTTTTTTAAGTTTATTTTGCTGTTCGTGTAAAGTTTTTCAGAATATTGTTTCTCCACCCCTGTTTCCACGATATCTATACCTGCCCCAAGAGACAGCTGAATGCTTGCGCATTAACGATGGCATCTTTTACCATGGTCAGAATTACATTAACTTTGCACGTTAAACACTGTTAACTATGCATACGGCACAAATGCATCAATGTTTTTCTTACGATGGTAAAAGATCCCATCATTAATGCGCAAGCTCTCAGATGATTTAGCCAAAATACAATTTGTATCTCCTTTAACCCTCACGAAGAACCCATATTTTGCTACGCCACTGATGTGTGCGCATGCCTGGCGACCCTGTTCCTGTTACGGGGTTCACTTCTATTGAGAGACCAATCGGGCAAGTGAAGAGGAAAAAAACTGTCAGTAACGGTTTTAATTTGATGGAATTGGATTGGATGCTTTCAGACTCTTTCAGTCATTCGTTCATTCCCATTGTTTTTTATTTCTCTTATTCCCCTTAGTTTTTGTATCCATTCATATTTCTCTTTCTCTCTCTCTCTCATTCTCTCCCCGAATTTCTCTCGCTCTCGCCATAGATAAGCAAATTTTCACTGCTGCTTTTTTTCCCTTTAAGTTTTGTTAAAGGCTGGAGTCACTCCTCTTTCACTCAGTCTCTCACACTCTTTCTCTCTCTCACATACACACACTTTCTCTCTCTCTCTCTCTCTGTCTTTCTCTCTCTTTCTCTCTCTCTCTCTCTCACACACACACATACACTCCCACTTTGTCTGCTGTCTGTCTTATTAAAAAGTATATCCTAAAATCAGTCTGCACACATGTTGCTAAAAATGAAGGAAACACTACTTGTGTATGTATTCATTCAAAACAAAATAGAGATTGAAATCTGAGTCCATCAATCAAAATTGAAATATATAATATTTTATAATATCCAATTAATTAAAAAAAAAATAAAAACGTTCAGGATTTTGAAAACAGCTTTTCATCATCGAAATCTATCAAGACAGAACTCGCACAAACTCTCTAAAGCTGTTGGTCTATGCCACAAAAAAAAAAGGGTCTCCCCCCCCTCCCCAAAGAAAAAAACGACAACTATACAGACTAGATGCCTACAAAGATTATCTAAATCCCCCTGAATAAAAGATGCTCTTAGTGTGTGAGAAGTAGTCTGAAGTAGTCTATGGAAGAAACTTTCTGCTAATCTATCCTTGCCTACTTGTCCGCCTGTCCGCCTGTCTGTCTGTCTGTCTGTCTGTCTGTCTGTCTGTCTGTCTGTCTGTCTGTCTGTCTGTCTGTCTGTCTGTCTGTCTGTCTGTCTGTCTGTCTGTCTGTCTTCCTGCATGAGTATCTATCTATCTATCTATCTATCTATCTATCTATCTATCTATCTATCTATGTCTGTCTATCTGTCTGTCTGTCTGTCTGTCTGTCTGTCTCCCTGCATGAGTATCTATCTATCTATCTATCTATCTATCTATCTATCTATCTATCTATCTTTCTATCTATCTAGCTATCTATCTATCTATCTATCTATCTATCTATCTAGCTGGCTCTCAATCAGTCTGTCCACTGTGCGGGGTTTGTTTACTACCAGCGTTTGTAAAGACATTCAAACACACACAGAGATCGTACGGAGCACACTGACCAGCTAAACAATTTATATAGAAAATACATTTCTTTCTTCATTTTAAAAGATCAATCTCTGAGTCTAAACCACGCTTCTTTTTTTTCCCCTCTTTTCTTTCCATCTCTCTCCGCTCTGTTCATCTCTCTTCTTCTTTCTTAAACTCCTGCAGACCGTGAGTGACAAAGTGAAGGAGGCTTATTCCTCCTCCAATCAATACGCTCGGGCTCATCAATGCTTATTCAAGGAAAACTTAAGAAATGGACCGGCCCCGGCTTTGCATCAATGCCCCAAAGTCTTCTGTGCCTGAGAGTTGCCAGCAATTTCAGCTGTTCTTCCAGATTCCTGGGGGTCAGTACAACTTTGAGGTAAATAATCGTGGAGAAAGAGTGGAGTGGAAAAGAAGAGGAGGTGTATAGAGAAAGGAGGAAAAGGCGAGAGAGAAGTGTTTCCGTGAAAAAATGTTTGATTTTTCAGAATGGGGTTTAAAAAAAAAAAAAAGAGAGCACTGTGTGTGTGTNAAAAAAGCCAGAGCACTGTGTGTGTGTGTGTGTGTGTGTGTGTGTGTGTGTGTGTGTGTGTGTGTGTGTGTGTGTGTGAGAGAGAGAGAGAGAAAGAAAGAGAGAGAGACAGAGAGAGAGACAGACAGAGAGAAAGAAAGAGAGAGAGACAGAGAGAGAGAGAGAGGAGAGAGTAGGGAAAAAAAGGTAGAGCAGGAAACGTACTGCTGCTACTGAGAGGGTAGATAAAACAGAAGTGCTTTCTTCATTAGACATTTAAATGAATAGGCATCCTAGCAATGACNTGTGTGTGTGTGTGTGTGTGTGTGTGTGTGTGTGTGTGTGTGAGAGAGAGAGAGAGGGAGAGACAGAGAGAGCGAGAGAGAGAAAGAGTGTGTGAGAGAGAGAGTGTGTGTGCCTGTGTGAGAAAGAGAGAGAGAGAAAGAGAGAGAGACAGAGAGAGTGAGAGAGAGAGTGTGTGTGTGTGTGAGAGAGAGAGAGAGAGAGGAGAGAGAGAGAAATACAGACAGATAGAGAGATAGACAAACAGAGAGAGAGACAGACAGAGAGAAAGAGAGAGACAGAGAGAGAGAGGAAGAATAGGGAAAGAAAAGGAAGAGCAGGAAACGTACTACTTTTACTGAGACAGTGGATAAAACAGAGGTGCTTTCTTCATAAGACATTTAAATGAATAGGCATCCTAGCAATGACAGAGAGAAAGCCAGAGAACAAAAGAGAGAGATAGATAGATAGATAGATAGATAGAGAGAGAGAGAGATAGATAGACAGGCAGGCAGACAGGCAGATTCTTCATAGTCTTTCCGTCATGTTTTAATTAAACAATGTACAGTAGGGACTTACAGACTCCAGCATCGGAGAGTGGGGGAGGGGAAGGAGTGTTAAGTCTATACTTTCAAGTTTGTGGAATTTTGTAATTGTGGCTGGGCGAGTAAGTGCATGAGTGAGTGAGTGAGTGAGTGAGTGAGTGAGTGAGTGAGTGAGTGAGTGCGTGAGTGAGTGAGTGAGTGAGTGAGTGAGTGAGTGAGTGAGTGAGTGACTTACTGACTGAGTGACTGAGTGAGTGAGTGAGAGAGCAACAGAGAATAAAACAAGACAAAAAAAACTGGACAAAATAACAATAATAATATGAAGAAAAGCAAGGAGACGCTAGGTACTAAATTTTTTTGTAAAGGTTTTTTTTTTCTTGAATGACGGGACGAAAGAATTAAAAACAAAAAAAAAATGCTATGGATTTTGTAATCTCCTTCAGAATTTTAAAGATCTGAAAAAGCAGAGAGCACCTCCAGACAGTTTAGATGTTATTTAAAGACATCGCAGACACCGTCTTCGACTATTTCAAAGATAGTATCTGTAGTAATGTAAAGCTTTCACACCAGCCGACCTACTGGGAGATAGCCCGATTATGGGCACATAAATACACCACAGGCTGCCAACTTAGAATTTCTCCACGCCCGTTTCACGTCCCCTCCTTCTACGAATACTGTGGAGTTAAAGAAAGACTGGCAGCTCTTAGGGCAAAGAGATAATCAGAGAGAGATAATAATATAAAGAAGATATGGCAAATGGGAATGACAATAATGAAGGAGGAGGAGGAGGAGAAGAAACAGGAGGAAGAAGTAGAAGAGGAAGAGGAAGAAGAAGAAGAAGAAGAGGAAGAGGAAGAAGAAGAAGAGGAAGAAGAAGAAGAAGAAGAAGAAGAAGAAGAAGAAGAAGAAGAAGAAGAAGAAGAACAACAACAACAACAACAACAACAACAATAACAACCGCAGCAACAAAACAATGACAGAAAATATCATGAATGTGTAAGAACAGAACAAAAAGGGAAAGGAAAGAAGAAGAGACAGAGACAAAGAGAGACGACAACGAAGGGATGAAAATTAAGACAATAACAACTTCACAGTAGACAAACAAACACGGTTTTCAGAGTAGAACTGTTAAAGAAGTAGAACTAATAACAGAGATGATTTGTTTCAGACGCTTAATGTAAAACCATCAATGTCCACTTTAGATGTCTTTGACATAGAGCAGGGCACCTCGATTTGTACTTTAACAAAACATCCTACAAGAGTACAATCATTTAGCCTAGAGAAAGGTATTTTTTCCTGTACTGGTGTTATTTTCTTGTTTCATGCTGTGTGTTCGTTCTGTTCATTAACACGCGTCATGCAAAAAAAATAATTCTACGTTTCAATGTCTCAAATTTCTATAATCAGCTTTTTGTCTCCTGCAAGAGCTAGCTATGAGGGAGTTTTGGGGAGCTGATTCCTGAATGTTGTACATATCGCGATACTCGGTTTTCAGACTCTTAATATCGGTGTTATTTTGGTCATACTTCACATTATTCCGTAAACATTTCAGTTCCTTTCGGGTACCTGTCGATAGTTTTGATACTCTTCGATACTTGACACCTTTGACAATCAAGATCAGACATATGTCACCGATTACTTCGAAAGTATCGAAATACTATCGAAATAACAGAGCTTGAGTTTTGACACCAACATCAGTACTGCTCGCCGCTGTGCGGAAATGAGTTTAGGTCGTTGTTGCGACAATGTTGATCGATAGGTTTGTTCATTACTTAGCACATGCGTCAATTCCGTGACCTGTTGTGTTTCCCTTAATGATACCGTGGGGGGGAATGCGGACGGGCCAGGACCAAATTAGCAATCAAAGCAACATTCTCAGCGTGAGCCATCATAGCTCATAAACACCAGCAATTGCAAGACATGTACCAAACGACCCCTGTGGTTCTCTCTTCTGAGACTGCGCAAACATCGGGTCCAAAAGAAAATGGAATCTCAACGTGTTTTTTTTTTCTTCTGTCAGTATCCGAATCTTACCAGAAGGGACTCATTCTAGACTGATAATCCATCTGCTGAGTTTCGTTGTCGGGTCTGTCATCATACTCGCAGATTGAGAACGGTGATAATTTTATATTTGGTTTGAAACACAGGTACAGAAGAACAAATATCGAAAAAGAAAGAAAGAAAGAAAGAAAGAAAGAAAGAAAGAAAGAAAGAAAGAAAGAAAGAAACCGAACAAACAAACAAATAAACAACAACAACACTTAAAAAAAATAAATTATGCCCCGTTTTAGCAATAGTCAGAAAATGAGAGCTCCAATAATAGAAAGTAAAATCCAGACCACCTGTGATCGAATATACCTTCGTCGTCCCTCCCAATCCTTTTGCTAATGAAGAAAAACAAATTTCCTCTTTGAAAAGCTATAACTTTGTTTGTCTCCTGTTCTCTGGTCATATAATTTTACAACTGTTAGTCTATAGGCTCCCTTTTCTCTAAGGTATCGTGTTTTAAGTTGTAGGAACCAGTACCACCGCCACGTATGTGTCTGAATTGATTTGTGTCTTTAACTTCAATACATATGTGCGCCTTTTTTATATATACCAAAACCCTCTAGTCGTCAGTATCATACCGCAAATTTTTACACGTCTTAGCCGACTTCTGTACGTGAAGCTGAACAGAAAATCGTAGTGGATGTGTCGTAAGTTGAAACCGGCGCTGATGTCTTTAACGATCACGTATGTGCTATCATAAACGTCCTGATTAACAACTGTTACGCAAAAAACGTAGACGATGATTAGGAACAAACGCTCGGCAGCAACTAATTGCTCCCGGACCCGCAGAGCGATGACAAGACCGACTCGGAACATGGAAACTGCACAACCCAACAGACAAAAACGGGAAGCCCTCATAATCCCAGATTAATGATGACTGGCTCAGAGACCCCCAGAGACCATCTGATGTGGCATCATAATGATCGGACCAGACTCTGGAAGACCCCAGGGACATGTCACAAGGCCCAAGGATGGCTGGGGATATTACATAACACACGTGGTGTCTCCACCATGTTCCTATAATTGCTTGACAGCTCTGGCCGGCTCCCGGCTCTTTGGGGAGGAGGGCCATGTCGTTAAATGGGTCATGGGACGACATGCAATGTAGACAAACAAGTTCTTCTCGTCCATGATCAGGCTACAATATCTCTCTCTCTCTCTCTCTCTCACATTTTCTCTCACTCTCTTTTTTTCTCTCTCTCTTCTTGTTACTCGTATGCATGAGCTTGTATCCGCATTTTGTCCTCATAATGGTTTTGCAGATCTGGGTGGCTCACTGGGCCCATGTCACGAATTGGGTCAACTCTCTCCGGCTCCGTTCTTGTCTATGTCAATCAGCTCAACCCTCCATTATTATGGACTAACGACCTCTCTACCCATTAGGGAATCTGCCTGGGCCCATATCGCTGAGAGGAGATGATGACCTCTTTTCTGTTTAAGCGGAAAGTTTCTTCATTTCACATCAAAGCGTGTCATTAGTTCTTCATAATTCTGCGTGAAGACAAACATTCCAGATAAGCCCCTACAGGAAAATGCACAAACGTATATATAATTAAAGATATGGGTGAAAGCTGGCCTCAGACAACTTTTGCGAATGAAAGTGATTTAAAGTTCATCATCCTCAAAGAAAGAGAAATACACCATTCAGCACCATGGTGTGTAATTTTACATAGAAACTTCAATGGACTGTTGGTGGTAAGTTGCACATCATGTTATCTGCACAGCAACCCCTGAGAAAATACTGTAGTTATAGTTTTATATACTGCTACTATTTATGATCCGCTATTGGTATCATCATCATTGCATCTGGGGGCAGCGTTGATAAGACAAATGATACCACATCCATTTAGTCTCAGTAACTGTTACTCCAAGTATGACCGACATTCATGCCGTGTAAGTAACCGGTAGTCAGAAGTAACTCCATAACATTGGTATGTAAGAGTGTATTTAACGAATTTTTAGTCTCAGTAACTGTTACTCCAAGTATGACCGACATTCATGCCGTCCAAGTANGACATGCTATGAAGACAAACAAGTTCTTCTCGTCCACGATCAGGCTAAAATCTCTCTCTCTCTCTCTCTCTTATTCTCTCTCACTCTTTTTTTTTTCTCTCTCTCTCTTCTTGATACTCGTATGCATGAGCTTGTATCCGCAAATATTGTCCTCATAATGGCTTTGCAGTTCTGGGTGGCTCACTGGGCCCATGTCGCGAATTGGGTCAACTCTCTCCGGCTCTGTTCTTGTCTATGTCAATCAGCTCAACCCTCCATTATTATGGACTAACGACTTCTCTACCCATTAGGGAATCTGCCTGGGCCCATATCGCTGAGAGGAGATGATGACCTCTTTTCTGTTTAAGCAGAAAGTTTCTTCATTTTACATCAAAGCGTGTGATTAGTTCTTCATAATTCTGCGTCAAGACAAAAATTCCAGATAAGCCCCTACAGGAAAATGCACAAATGTAGATTTAATTAAAGATATAGGTGAAAGCTGGCCTCAGACAACTATTGCGAATGAAAGTGATTAAAAGTTCATCATCCTCAAAGAAAGAAAAATACATCATTCAGCACCATGGTGTGTAATTTTACATAGAAACTTCAAAGGACTGTTGGTGGTAAGTTGCACATCATGTTATCTGCACAGCAACCCATGAGAAAATACTGTAGTTATGGTTTTATATACTGCTATTATTTATGATCCGCTATTAGTATCATCATCACTGCATCTGGGGGCAGCGTTGATAAGACAAATGATACGACATCCATTTAGTCTCAGTAATTATTACTCCAAGTATGACCGACATTCATGCCGTGTAAGTAACCGTTAGTCAGAAGTAACTCCATAACATTGGTATGTAAGAGTGTATGTAACGAAATTTTACAGTTGTCCAGTTTTACTAAAACCATCCTCCTATTAGACGCAGAGCCTTGTATTAATAATTTTATGAGTCACTTAGACAGTCTAACAAAAAAAAAATGCATACATAACTATTGTAGAATTAGATTTTAAACGGCTGTGCGAGGTGAAGACCTTATAAAGAGGAACGCTTTTAAATGAACATGAATGTAAGCGTATGGATTGTACATCTCTATATGTAACTAGACACTTTAAAGAGTTATATTCTTTTGTATATTGGACGTTTTGCTGGTAGCCCCTGTAAAGGGGTAGCTATCCAAATAAATTATTATTATTATTATTATTGGTAGTGTTGACCTCATATAAGCAGGCACAAATCATATGATACGTATGTTGTTAATATCAGCAAAACGGTTCATAATCACCTTATGATTCAGGCCATAGAAACTGGCAGATCAACAATCATTGAATAAACAAGGCCATAACTTAAGTGCGTGTAATTACTGGCTTATGTCAAAGCAACAAACTGAGAGGAAAATGCGGTGTTGGCCACGGTAGATGGTCGATTTAGGAAGGTGGTCGTGAGACCAGGCTAGATGGTACAAACCATCCTGTCATGTACCTGAAACCAACCTTTTCACATTACGTAGATGGTCGATTTAGGAAGGTGGTCGTGAGAAAAGGCTAGACGGTACAAACCATCATGCCATGTACCTGAAACTAATATTTTCACATAACGTAGATGGTCGATTTAGGAAGGTGGTCGTGAGACCAGGCTAGACGGTACAAACCATCATGCCATGTACCTGAAACCAACCTTTTCACATTATTCATTCCTCTATGTTTGGATCTCGCGTCATCACGTCAGTCAGATTCATTTATAAACAAATTGTTAGCAATAGAGGTGAGAACAATGGAACGCATTTATAAGATAGGTCTCTTGCGCAATCTTTTACAGTGGCGTAGACTACTATTAGCCTGTATATTGTTCTTTGTTTTCTCTCTATCTTACACCCTCCCTCCCTCTTCCTCTTACTGAACCATAGCTGCCTCCTTGCAAGCTTTAACTTCAAATATATGAAGGCTGTTCATCCTCCTCCCCCCTCCTCCTCAATAACACCTGTAAACCCTCATGTCCCTACCCCCTCCCCATCCCCATTTGCTAACGTACGAATTAGCTACGCCCCTGTAATCAAAAGGACAGTAATAAACTGAAGAGGGAAGCCAACACCTACACCAATTTACCGGCAACCCTTTGTTCTCGGTTCCGGACTGTTCCGATAATAGAGATGATTAATGTTTTAAAAAAAAGCCTCCCACTCCCCGTCCCCTCCCCTCCTCTCCCCTCCCTTACCTCGCCTGCGCGGTGTCATCTGCAATATTTCATTCCCAATAACGCATCGATCAACTCGTGGTTAAGCGGTTTCGTTCTCTGTCTCCAGAAATCAAACTGCGTCTCCTCACGATAAAAGCGATGCACGAAGTGTATTTGTGACTGTCTGCGTTAATCGGCTATAAGTTCTTAGAAAGCCCCGAGGTATTCTTAGACCTAATATATTATACTGTATACAAGTAGGTTCCTGCGGTGTCTAAGGCAAAATCGTGTGGTAAATGACAACAACAACAACAACAACAATAACAACAACAACAACAACGACAACAACAACAACAACAAGAACAGCAACAGCAAACAATAACAACAACAACAGCAACACCTACAACAACAACTACCAAAAAAATACTTAATTCAAAGTTTAATAGGGTCAATAATTCAGCCTGTTGATTGTTGGTTGTATTTTTGGCGGTATTTTTAGTCGCTTTGAGTCGCCTGGCTTTGTTTCCATGCTTTCTAAACATTATCGCCAAGTGGAATCGAGTGCACTCTCACACACGCTTATGGCAAAAACGCTTTATACGAATCTAGCGCTGTTGCTATTCCGAAACACATTTCAAGTCCAAAAGTAAAAGCTTCATACAGATAATTATTACGACATTATGCTTAAGACAAAACGTTACGGGACGTCCCATGCGTTTCGTAACAAACTTGTTCGAGTGTATTATTGATCTCCAGAGAATATCCAACGTCTATGATAACCATCCAAAGCGAAGTCTACCAAAATAATGCATGCAAGAAACGTCGGGGTTCAAACAGTACAATGAGAATTGCAGAGTTCACCTTAATCCTGAGGACTCCAATAAGAAGCTAACGAATACAGTCAGCAACAGGATACTTCTATCGAAAAAAAAACAACAACAACCACCAAACCAAACAAACGCAAGTCTGTTGATTGCAAACTGTTGCTAGAGAACGAACATCGCGATTAAGCAGAAACAGCTACACAGATGATGTCCTTATCTTAAGTACTCTGAGGTACGAAGCGCTTTGGGGTGGTTGGTGGGGAGGGGGAACTGGGGTATCAGTCTGCAGTGGCAATGATAGTCTCGGATTCAGAGTATGATAAGAAAGATCGAGGGAAAGAAACTAGTCAGGGGAGAGAATGATATAACAGCTCAGCGAGTACCGTTAGCTGCAATGTTATAGACTTAAATTGTATTAGGTCCGCCCGCAGCTGACAACGCAGAGATCGGTAAGAGTTTGTGACGTAGGCTATGATTTCGCAGAGATTCGCTACGAAATGAACTCAAAGGTGGCTGAATTTAAGTCCACTGATATCCGAGCCTCTACTCACTCATTTAATAATCATCCATCTACTCATTCATCCAGCTGATCATTGCTAAGCACCATGACTGGATAAAGACATTGGCATTCGCATGACTGAATCTGAGCATTTAAAAAAAAACCAACAAAACAGCTCAGCGAGGATCTGAACCAAGGAAGCTCACTTGGATCTATGCCTCGGGTCACACTGGCGTGTGCGGAAATAAATGAACTGACTGTCTACCAACAGGCAGTGACAGACTCACTATCCCCTTTGGACAGTGCAAAGAAGGTAAAGGTCATTGGCACCAAGTGTTTTTTCTTCTTTGGACACTGTGAATGAACTGTGTTATTCTACAAATTTTTACAGAGATTTCGAAATTTTTCTTCCCAGTGGAGTTTAAGATATTTTCATTGCCCTATTTTTCATGGGACGAAAAAGTAGGGTCAACGCCCCAAAATCGTTCACAAATCTCTTTCAAGGACGGGTCGTTCATCTTCAGACTTGGTTCCGACTTTATGATTAGGCTGTTTTGACCGAGTGTTAATACATATCTATAAGGCTCAAATTATATCGGAAAAATTTTAATTGGATGCCTGTCCTAGATCACAAGTTTCTTCACAATATTTCTACACTTTGACATTCGCTACCTGCCTCCCCCTCCCGCTGACACCCCCCACCCCCTTCTCCCCCGAAAAAAGATGGATTTTATATGTTAGCTGATTAATAGAGATGTACACAAACAGTCATTTAGACTACTACTAGGTGACAGGAACCTATAATTATTGATGGCGAAGAAAAAAGTAAGAATGATACATACACCAGAACGTGTTCCATATCCTTGGAGTGGGTAATTTTTCTAAAATTAACTTCCATAAGTCCTTTTGATGGCACTCCAGATCTTCATATCCACTTCACATTTTCACTCTATAGGCCTACCCACTGTAACTTTACAAACTAACAACAGATCTATTTCATAATTTGATGCAACAGGAATCCGCCCTAAGGTTCCCAAAGGTCCTTAGCCCTCTCATGTGAAATTTGGCACCTACATCTGACAAAGAAATGCAGCTGAACCCCTTGAAATTACTATGTTTAAAGAGCAATAAATACCACCACCAGCTGGTCACGGTAGATTGAGATATGTTGCTCTTTATCTTTGTTAACATCAAGACGTCGTAGATGTTATAGTTTAACTGGCCTTGCTTTGAAAGTGCTAGAAAATTTGTTATGATACCTTAGACAATATTCAGGTGCAAGTACAGGCCTCTACAGGCAATAGTATTGTCACAGTTGGTTCACAGAGTAATAAAGCCAAATTGCACAAAACATCAGTAGGTCTTTTCGCCTTTGTACATTTGAGGAAAATGACTCATAGAGACAGGATCCGGTTGGTCCGGTTGGCCGAGTCAGAGCTAGCGGAAAGAATAGGTAGCAAGCCAATTACATCGTCACTGATAGAACGAGCACCAGAACTCTTCGTTGGCTCCTTGGGTTGGGAGACTGAACACGAATAGTTTTCCTCAGTGCAACGACGCCAATTTGCTACCCGAGTAACAGAAAGGGTACAATATAATAATAATACTACCAATAATAATATTTATTATTATAATATAATAAGTCTCGGTTTATAAGCCTCATACCGCGACTTGAGACTATCATGAGTCCAGCAGACCTGATCACTTTAGGACTCTCTCTTCTCCCTAGGGAGCATACAGTACCGCTGCTATTTATAGGCGGTGATCATTAGCATTCTAACAATATCTTCCACTGCCTATAGCCAGGTACCCATTTCACAGACAGTTGGACTGGGGATAAAGTAAATGAAATGCTTTCCCAAAGGCACTTGCAACATGATCTTGGTCGGGAATCGAACACACGACCTTTAGATTTTAACTTCAACGTATTAGGGCCACGCTGCTACTGTAAGTAGTATACAATAATAGACGTTAAGGTACCTTTTGGCAAAACGCTTCACCAATTGACAAAGTGCAGGCTCCAGCCCGATTACTGTCGAGTTGCCGATGTGTATGTCAATTACTCAGAAAGGTCAGCATTTCATCACCGAGCCCACGACATAATTGGTGCCAGGTTCTCACTGCATGGATTGTCAATATCTTCGATTAATGCCATCCAACACAGCAGATGGAGGATCGATATCATTATTATCACCCCCCAAAAAAAAAAAATTCAAAAATTACATCGATTTTGCGGAGCAACATGGCCTGGGTATATTAGATCGTAACAGGCGAGATAAACTGTGCGGTGATTCGGTGGGAAACACCTGGGGGCAGGGAACGGGAATGAGATTGCATGTCCTTCAAAGTGGCTTACAGTTTATAGGCACGCTCTTTCTTATTCGTTCTTTCTTTCTTTCTTTCTTTCTTTCTTTCTTTCTTTCTTTCTCAGATATCCTTTCCCTCCTTCAAACTTCCCTAATTTCTTCTTTCCTACTTCATTTCTCCTTTCCTCCCTTCCATCCTTTCCTACTTCCTCCCCCTACCACCCCCCCTTCTCTTCTTCCTAACTGTTTTCTGCGCAATTTTTCGCCCAACACAGCTCAAGCCAACCCCCTCCCCCTCTTTCCATAAAAAAAAAACAACCACCAAAAACAACAGAAACCAGGGTAACTAAATATGAACATGCATGACAAATCCCAGACACACAGTCTAGACCTCACACTGTGACGGAGGCTGGATATATTGCGAAATTCTGACAACAGGTCTGCCATGCGATATGGAATACACTGGAATTGTTTTATCGGCAACAGTAATAACTACATGCGAATAGATCTATATCCTTGAGACTGCAAGACTCACCCTCCAGCTGGGTGCTTGATTCCGACGTAATGGTATGGCTAAATATACGATGTGCAATATCCTACATGTAGAATATTCTGCCTGATTTTTTTTTGTGCTTACATTGATAGCAATCGTCTTCCCCACATGACTATCACGTTACAGAGGCGGAGCGTGGTGGCACTTTGTTGGAATAATACAAGGATGAAACGGAGCACTGACTTATAGAAATCAAGTAGGATAAAGTGGAAAGTGCTCAAGAAGACAAATGCAGAGAGAAAATGAAAGAAGGAAAGAAAGTGATGTGGTGGGAATCGAACCCGCGACCTCTGCGTCGGCACCCATCGCCTTGCCGTCAGTTCGGAATCAGGTAGACGTCTATACAAGACCACGTTGTTGCGAAGAGACAGTGGAGTGGAACAGAAAAGGGAGGGGACTCATCAGTGGTGATACTAGGAAAAGCTTACAGACAGAAAGCATATAGGGTTCTTGTAGTGTGTGAGGGAGGGAGGAGGGGCGCATGCAGAAACATAGACCCCCGCTTTAATATCCATATGACTTTCTAGTTCAGCATATTGCAGTTGTCAATGTCAAAGTGCTATTAGTTGACTTCATCTCGCCAGTGTTTATCTCTCCCCAGCACATTCAATCTAAACATACTGTAACTGTAAGAGTTAGTAAAGACGTGCTTTGACTTAGCATGTCATACATTGCGGCGACTAAGAAGACACTTTGTGTTCGAGATGGAAAAATGTATATAATTACATTGTGTATTTACATACATTTGTGTCATTTCTATGTACATATGTTATTAATCCCGACAGTGACGGATTTAACAATATGCTTAACAAGCTACAGCTTTAGGTCTCACAGTCCGCAGAGGCCTAACAGAATCAGCCATTCGAAAATAATTTGTATTTTGCTTTTGCTAATATGCCTGGAGGTTGCGGATTCCAATCCCTTATGAGGAAAATCATCAGAGAGAGAAACATTTGAACAAGGAAGATCCAAACTTTATTTTAGCAGAGCTTAGCCTTTTACCGAGTCTACACCCGGCATCGACTCCCAGGAGGAAAATGGGCATGGTATGGAAACTTCAATCAAGCGAAGCCAAAAACAAAGGGTAGTCTGCAGACTATGCAAGTATCTTGTTGTCAGACCATAAACCCACTCGACCTTTTGACGCGAAGGGTCTATTCGTTCTAGAGAAGGATAACATAAAGAAAAGTTCACACAGTTCGATTTTCGTTCACGTATCGACTGACAAAAATTTGGTGTGCAATTGTGGTGCAAGTGTCTTTGGATTTGACACGGAAGATTGCACTCCAAAATGTAAAATGGTGTATATGTTCGATTCGAAAAACAAACTCAAATTGGAACCGTGTGAACCCTCCTATAACTGCTTCCCCATCAAGTCTCCGAAGAGGATCCACTGCTCACGGGACCGATAAACACAAACAACAGATCAAACCTCGGTGACCTCACTGACTCACTCTTTGCTCTGCTTTGACGTGCGTCTTCGTACAGGCCAGCAAGTGCAAGACACTGTCTACTTTAGAGCACTCATTACCTAGAACTGTAGGTCTACTTATTTGCTACATCATCAGCCACGGTGTACACTTGAGCCAAATATTTACACCGGGCCGAGTGTTTTATCAGACATTGTGACGAAAGGGTTAATTATGTACTTACTGCTGTCATTCTGGTTCTCCTAAGCAAGACATTTGTACCACTTACTAACAGGCCCCACACACACCCAACATACCTACAGCACATCATCCAATTAACCCTTAATAGAGCGATCTGTTAAGGCCTTCAAGCGCATCATTTCCAGAGGTTTGATACAAATTAAATCCGGTTTCTTGAGATCGGCTTCTGACCCTCTTTCCACTTTATAATTATAGGAACGATACAATGTATGGCGGACAAGTCCTAAATCTCTGTAAGGTCATAGCCTAGTAACCGAACAATGAGACATGTGCTGTTTGCGTGAATGTTTGATTCATTTGACATGTTCTTCTGACTAACCTTGGAGCTGGACTAGTCTAGTCAAAATCTTTGGCATATATTTCCTGCCTAAATAAAGACACGCCATACGAAAAAGTCTTCATAACTATCTATTCGTAACTTTCGGTATGCCTTTATGACTGGGCTTTTGAATTGAAAGACATGAGTTGGGAAAATCTTAGTTTACAACCCTTTCAGACTCAGCTCGATTCCATTTGCATTCAGCTAATCCAAACAAACCAGAAAAACTACATCTACGATGTCCAAAGCACAGTGTCTAATGTTCAGCATCAATATCATACCCCAGGCCTAGACTATGATCATTATATTCGAATAGGGACTTACCAAAGACACTTCACACATATAACATAAATTTGTTAAACCTTGTGCACTGAGTCAGATGGCACCGTCATGGATTAATGGCTGGGATCTGCGCTCTGCTGTTACTCCGTCCCGGAAGTGTCTACGTGCTCTGATGTGAGAACCTAAAAATATCCTGTGGGCTATTGGTATTTAAGAGCTTGCGCATTAACGATGGGATCTCTTACACTGAAACTAGTGCTAGATGAACCTTGGCAGAGTTCATCATGCATAATATGTCGACCACAGTAAGAGATCCCACTGTTAATGCGCAAAGTCTTTAATTCTCTCAAAGGGCTCGCTTTGTTTCAGTAGAACTGCAGATAGATGACACTATTCGTTCAGTAAAGATTCCAGCCCCCAACCAGAGTTACAATTAGACAATAGTTTCCTGATAAGATTTTACCGCTTAACATCCCGTTTCGGTGAAGACCCAGATCGATCCGTGAAACCGACCTTCCTGACTGCAACAACTTTTTTTCACCTATGACCCGGTCTCACAAGCCGCTGTGAAGTGTTTTCTTAGTTTCTTTTCTGACAGGATTACTTATTTCCAGTGTCAGACCACGTGTCCCTTTCGATTTTTAATGTTATATCTCGCCTACATGAATGTGTCTCCTTGTGACGAGGCACACATAATATTTAGACAACATAGTCAAGGCTCTTTGATTAATGACAGACATAACTGAGTTGCACTCTTAATTCTGCATTTATCTCCCTTCTCTAGATCGTTGGCCAAGATCCTGCTTCGGCTATGATCCCGCTTTTCTCGTCCTCCGAGCACCCGAGATGTTCGTCAGAGACAACTGCAACAGCTACACCAGAAACAAGTACAACTCGTATACTTGGCGGCCTCAACAGAATCTAGTGACATATGGAACAGCAGACGCCCACACTTTTATCGCAGTTTTATTGATGACTAGAACTTACAGCCCTCCAACTTCCGCTATTTCCTACACAGCTTCCTGTTTCTCCTTCGGGCTATCTCTCTCTCTCTCCTACTTGCACTGCATGCAATATAAGATTTACTCTATGCCAGACACTGCTCTCTCACACTGTTAAATTTCTGATTCAGTATGCTCTGACCACAGAAGATAGATCGTGCACAAGATATATTCGTCGCTCTTCGGACGCCATATTTTTGGCTGGACCCGCCCACTAGTTGACGGCTGTCAGTGAAAATAGAAGTGGACTTGAATATTATTACTCCGTGGCTCTATCTCCTTGTTCCGGATTCTTCCCTGTCCAATCCTCCAGATTTTGTCTGCGCCTCATGAAGGCGAATATATACTCACATGGACAAATATGAATGAAATGCTTATTAATGACGCTTACAGTATCACCCAGGTGGAAATCGAACCCACGATCTTCAAATCAGGAATCGAATACCGTAAACTTTCGGCCACGCTGCTCCACTATTGCGAGAAAGAGTAGGATGGCGTCATTCTATTTCTAACCATACGTTAAAAACAAGAAATAAAAAAGAGGCTGCGTTTGTTTGGTACTTGATAAAATGAGAGGCCACACCCTTCCTTAGAAAAGGAAATATTAATCTCTAGGCACGCCAAGATGGCCGCGACTGATACGGAAGTGACAGAAAACAATGCATTGGCTTGCAAGTGTGTTAACTATAGTTATATCTAAGCCTCATTTGCTAGCTTACAGACCATCATTGATTCTTACCACATCCTCCTTCGAAAGGAGGCCGTTTAAGATATTCCACAACGTTTGAAACCGTCGATGGTTGACGCTTACTGCCGAACTTTTTCCCCTCGCC
Source organism: Ellobium chinense (assembly GCA_033807755.1). Lineage (NCBI taxonomy): Eukaryota > Metazoa > Mollusca > Gastropoda > Ellobiida > Ellobiidae > Ellobium > Ellobium chinense. The sequence goes on along the minus strand of JAWQUT010000084.1, from coordinate 2,004,536 downwards.
TTTATACAAAAGACGGCACATTTTTTGACCGACCACCAATAGGTGTGCATCCTTTCACTCTGTGACTGGTGCTCACCAATCAAGAGTGTACCTTTTGCTAAGAACTGCCCAGAGAATACAAGGAAGGGGTGTGGCTTCCCATTTTGTCAAAATGCAGGTAGCAAACAAACGTAGCCCAGCCTGAAATATGCATGTGATAAGTAGGAGGGGATGAGATGAATATTCTCTTTCCTCCCCTCTTTCCTTCCGCTGCCTGGGGGGATATAGCAGTTCCAAAGTATCCACCACCAAATATTTATCCCCACTACCAACTATTTATCTGATGGGTCAGGAAGACGCTAGCGCTTATATTGTATGAGTAAGCCTACAGTAAACCGAAGCTTACTGCTTGTAACGTAAACAATTTAACGCACGGAAAGGTATAACCCGGGGTGAGGCGCACATAGAAAGGGGGCATATGCGGCCCACATGGTATTTGGCCTGGCGGCGGTATCATAAGCCAGGAAGAGGGGAATCCGATACAGAAGGTGAGTACTTCTCCCCCGTGTGAGTTTCAATCTCTCATGCGCGTGTGCATCTTGCAGTCTCTTAAGACTGACACGAGCATTTAGAGACAAAGGTGCCAGACATCGTCTACATAACTTATCCATGTTTCTGTGTTAATATGCCGACCTGTGTCTTATTTTTCTGACTTGTCTTTCCGTTCGACCCTCTGCCCCTCTGTCATTCGGTAGATCTATCATCCTGCATAAATTGTCTGACTGCCCGGCTGCCTACTGTTTGTCCAACTGTCCATTCTCTGTCTGTCTGTCTGTCTGTCTGTCTGTCTGTCGTCTGTCTGTCTGTCTGTCTGTCTGTCTGTCTGTCTGTCAACCCGTATACCTAAATTTCTAAAAGTCTCTCCGTCTGCCTGTCCATTTATCTGTCTGTTCATCCAACTGCCTGCCTCCTTGCCAATCTGCTTAGCCAGAGTGTTATTAAGTTTATCTACATGGATGTGCGTCTGTCTGTTTGCCTGGCTATTTGTTTGTCTGTCTTTTCGTCTGTCTATCTATTCTCGTCCGTAGGTCAATCGGTACGTTCTTGTTCTTCTAATGTGTTCCTCAATGATGCCATCAGTCCAATCCTGTCCACGAAGGTCGCTGTCGACAAAGTCCCACCACTCTTCCCCACTCCCTCTAATCCCTGCCCATCTCGAGATTTCTCTGACTGTTGTTTCTGTGACCAGGTTTGCTCTTTCAAGGTTGTGAGGCTGGTGAGGCTGGTGAGGCTTGAACATTCCTGAAGGAGGTGTTATATCTGGTCAGTCTGTGATCTTGTTATTTTGTCATTTCTGTCTGTAGATCTGTCTACCTCCTGTTCTCCTGCCCACCTGCTTACTCTACGAGTTATCATTTGCATGTATCCTTGTATGTCGGGCCACTATCTGTCGTTAAACATTATGAAAGTTTGCCTCTAGACTCCTCCGTATCTGCCCCTTTCCACAGTTCTGCTAACCCTCTTTTCACCTCTTGCTCTATTGCACCATATTCTTCCAGCGACGTAGCAAAGGCAAGGTGGTACTGTGGGGGAAAGGGACACAGTGGTTGTTGACACGATGCATCGGTCATGTATACAGCTACCCTTTCGTGATT
>JAWQUT010000084.1:1952194-1973231 GCA_033807755.1 Ellobium chinense | reverse complement strand
GGGGGGTACGTGTGCACTGACGCTCGTGTGTGCATTCGTGCATAAATATTACTCTTTTTGAAAATTAATAATGTAATAGTAATGAATGTATGGCTTGTAATTCTCGTATTCAAACGGTGTCTATCCACCTCCCCCCCCCCCCCCCCNTTCATCTGATCAAAAAAAAATAAATATGGATTTCTAACTCTTGAAAGACTAAGCCCCCAACATGGCCAGAGCGTCTGACCTCATTATGCCATTTTATGGTTATTGCCTCCCGGGATTACTTGGCGACTGGACGCTTTGATACCTGATACCAGGTGGTCTAGTCCGTCATTCGCTTCTCTGGGTTCGGCAGGACGTGACGGGTGAAATCGACATTCGCATTACGCGCAGATAATACCTAAAGCCACTGCAAGAGTTTGGGATTACACGCGAGTCAAGTCGAGAGGATAGGCTGAGAGGAATGGAAAGGAAGGTACATAGCCAACGAGCGACCGGCTCCCATCAGCATCTAGATCATAAGATGCACGCTGCAGAGGCCTGGGCATTAATGGGTCTGCCCAGAGTGCCAGGGCGTCGGTCCTGCAACCAGTAGAGCAACTAATTCCGGTCTCGATCTTGGGGGGTTAAAATCAGAAACCTATTAATCTAAAGCGTTCTTGTGTCATCTCTGTGGAGTGGAACTGAATAATTTGCAGTGTCCCTTAAAAGAGCGACAAAGTGATACCTCTTGACCTTTCCCTCCTCTTGGTTCCAATCTGAATCATGTGCGTGAAGTTCGCTCATTGCGCATCATCGGTTTTCCCAGTCTGGTCTTAAACCGCCACTCCATCACGCAGACTCTAATTGTTCGCTTCATATTTTGAGGATTCGAGTGGAATATTTATACCACGCATTTTAGCATTTGACACTTCCACATGATCGATTGCGAAATATATGACATCACGAGAGTGCTTGAACTCTCCTGCTTATTATTACCCGAGATATTGTCGCTTGAAAAGCCAGGGAGCCACCCAAATGCACTCCTCAATGTTATGGGGACATAAAAAAAACCCAACAACTCAGAGCAAATTGGCGATGAACAAATAAACATGTTTACAATATTATGAATATTCTGTCTCACTCAAAAAAAAAATAAAACACCCCAAATTAGCCAAAATTATCACCTATCCATTTGCTCATAAAATCGTTATTTTTGTGTCCAGAAATAATTTTACATTTAGACGTCTATATTCTAGAAATAACTCCGTTTTATCTCGACTCGTAGTGAAAATGGAACAAAAAAGTTTCAATTAAAGGGAGTTGCGATCATCCAATGACTCTTATTTTTTGTTTTAATAGAAGTAGACTATAACCTTTTGTGATTTTCGACATATTCTGGTTAAGCGAAAAGTACGATTATGCGGATTCCGTCCGGATTCCAATTAAATGGATGAAGTCTACTGTATTTCCACAACAAACTAAAATTTGATACCGAAAGACCCCAACTGTCCACAGGGCCTGATATTTACGTTCTGAATGTAGCCACATGAACACCCAGCCTTTGGAGTGCAACAGCCCTTAGACTCTAGATCTGCTCTGCGCTCCCCGGAATCACAGGCCACAAAAACGCTGCGGTTGGCGCAAGCAGTCTAATTTTTTCCTTGGTGCTAATTGAGAGATCTAGCCTGGTTTCCATGCCACGATCTAATGTGGGGATGAAACCTCACAGCGACAGGCAACGAGTTTCCGACGCTTAAAAAGTAGAGTTTATTCCCCACTTGGAAACCTGACAGAGACGTTGTTTTTTTTTTGTAGGTTCATGATTAGCAATGCAAACTGAACGTCTCTCGGATAAAGCATGCAGCACATGATGATTGAAATCGATGACTTGAATAATATGGCGAAATATATAGCATGACAGCGTGTTTGTTTGTGTATGTAAAGAGGAGGGGAGGGGGAGGAGGGAGCGGGGCTGTTTGTGTGTGTGAATGTAAGTGTGTGTGTGTGTGTGTGTGTGTGTGTGTGTGTGTGTGTGTGTGTGTGTGTGTGTGTGTGTGTGTGTGTGTGTGCGTGCCTGCCTGCCTTTTATTCTGATTCTGGGCAGGAACGACAACGTTAAGGAAGCCAGAGTGTTCAGCTTGTAACTGCCAGATAAGCTAAAGCTTGGGACAGTTTTTGGCTCGAGGCAGCACGTAGCATGTCTAATGCTTGGAATGAAACTAGCAGAGACTTAGATAAGAGGGCCTGGGGACGGCATGTGAAACTTTGCTTCCTTGAGTGCCGCCTATTGAGATTCAATTAATTGCTTCCTATGACTATGTATCACCATCGCATACTGACCTCACTTCCTTAGCTGCCACTGTGTTTACTCATGTGAACACTTGCACCCGACCTCCTCCCTCCACCCCCTCAACTGACTATCCGTTTGCTACATCACTGAAAACTAGCATTTAAGATTCATATACTAAGACAATGGTGCATTATGGATTTGGGCAATCAAATATTTCTTAAAGATGTTTATCCACATAGTCAAAAGCGTTGCTGGTTATTATAGAACACGATACGTAGAACATTTATTTATTCATAGATGGAAGAATGCATACACAAGAAAGCTTAAAACAATGTCATGTTTAAAATAGCCCATAAACGGACAAATAAGAGCATGAGTAATATATAATATGCAACCTGGGACGCACATTATGTCTTTGTGGGAAGACTCGGAGAGCTATGAACCAGTTGGCAACTGGCACCATTCTTGCGACTCTATCTTGCTGTTGGCAGAGGGGACGGAATGTACAAAAATAATAGTGATATTATATTATATTATATTATATTATATTATATTATATTATATTATATTATATTANTATATATATATATATATATATATATATATATATATATTATTAATAGTGATATTAATAATATTAATAATAGTGATCGTAACCTGATTATACTGCTTTTGAAAAGTTTGAAAAATTGACCATCGAGAAACATAAAGGAAAAGCAGGCAAAATATGTACAAAAAGTCTGGAATACATAGGAGAACACAAATTGGCCAAAGTTCACAGACAGCATCGATGAAGCTTTAAGGGCTGGTCGGCTGATAAATTCTGTAATTTTGAGCAGGTATGGAAATCATGGAAATGTATAATGATAACCACAGGGTGGAAACAGGCGGTCACTGACGTGGGAAAGTTGTAGTGAACCAGAATAATATCGAACAACAACATTTAAGCAGCAGCAGCAACAACAACAACAAGATATTTGTAATAACGTATGGCAAGATGTCATTCTGCTACCAAAAATAAAACAGTCATACGCATTGACATCAGCTCCCATGTCATTATAAATGACACAAATCGTCAGTGTTGATTTCACTGTATCTTGTATATTGTTCTTTAACATGTTCTATTGAACAAGTGACTAACATAGTTCAATAGTAATTCTACTATTCACATAACGATCTTCATATATCTTGACCTTCAGGCTAACGATCATTGTTGACGATGAAGATCACTGGCTTCAGATAATGCCAAAGAATTTGTGTTTCTAGTTGATATTTCGATTACATTTTTTATTGCTGCTGTAGAAATGACTCAGAGAGATACATTAAGTTCAAATTATAACGCAGCAAATCCTTTAGTTTTGCATCATTGTTTCGTATCACTGACTCTAATTCCGAGTTTTACAATTGCAGTATTTAACCCGCCTCGTATTTAGACAGTGACATTACAAGAATTTCACCGGCTGTAATAACAGAGTACGACTTTAGAAAATGTCACTACATCTCTCATAGTGTAACACAGTAATAGTTATAGATGGATTTCTGATGGAGACGTCTTTGCTTGAACCATGTCATACACGGTAAAATTTCTAAAATTTTCAAGGCGTAAGTTCAACATTAAAAATCAAAATCGTATGAGCCAAAGACGTATCAAGAAAATAGTAGTGACTTTGGGCAGCATAAATATTATGTCAAAGCTCCCATACTTTTGTGGGTCCGCTAGACTACATTTTCAAAACGTAAAACGACTGTGCATTCCTGCCTAGGGTTTGATGAAAACAATCGGAAGGATACTGGTTGTTTGGTAGATAGGTAGGTAGATAGGTAGGTGGGTAGGTAGTTAGGTGGGTAGGTAGGTAGGTAGGTAGGTGGGTAGGTAGNACTGTGCATTCCTGCCTAGGGTTTGATGAAAACAATCGGAAGGATACTGGTTGTTTGGTAGATAGGTAGGTAGATAGGTAGGTGGGTAGGTAGGTAGGTAGGTAGGTAGGTAGGTAGATAGGTTGGCGGTGAGTGGGTAGGTAGGAAGGTGGATAGGTAGATAGGTGGATAGATAGATAGATAGATAGACAGATAGATAGATAGATAGATAGATAGATAGATAGATAGATAGATAGATAGATAGATAGATAGATAGATAGATNGGTAGGTAGGTAGGTAGGTGGGTAGGTAGGTAGGTAGGTAGGTAGGTGGGTAGGTAGGTAGGTGGGTAGGTAGGTAGGTGGGCAGATAGATAGATAGATAGATAGATAGATAGATAGATAGATAGATAGATAGATAGATAGATAGATAGACGGATTGATATACTGATTGACGGATTGATATACTAATTGATAGATTGACTGACTGACTGATTGATCGGTTGACTGATCGATCGATCGATCGATCGATCGATTGATTGATTGATTGACTGATTTACTTTTGGTGCCCTGTCTGCGTCTATGTACAAACCTCATGGCATAACAGTAATACATATTACCTGTGCGTTTAGCAGCAGTGTGTTTTCAAATGTAACCGAAGTCTCGATGTTTGACATTTTAGTCACAGATCACAAAAGTGTATGATGACGAAATGACAGTCTTAATCGAAACTCGTCCGGAGCAAACAAGAAAAAAAAAAAACAACCCACGAAACAAAACATGTAATGGGACAAAGAAATTCATAGAGACAAAAACGACATTTTGTGATCTGAAGAATGGTGCGTTTAAGCGATGGTTGTGGTTATGCGGAATTACCTCGACTGTACTTTAAATCTGTACTTTAAACATTAATTACACGCTCTCTTGGGACAAGGTACGCCTTTGATCTCCGCCGCTGGCATAGATATTACGAAAAGAGAGCATTGATTATCTCTCTCTCTCTCTCTTTCTTTCTTTCTCTCTTTATATGTGTTCGTTTATGTGTTTGTGGGCCTGTATGTGTCTGTCTGTGTGTGTGTGTGTGCGTGTGTGTGTGTATGTATGTGTGTGTGTGTGTGTGTGTGTGTGTGTGTGCGCGCGCGTGTGTGTGTGTGTGTGTGCGTGCGCGCGTGCTTATGCGTGTGAAAGAAAGAAAGAAAGAAAGAAAGAAAGAAAGAAAGAAAGAAAGAAAAGAAAGAAAGAAATTGTGGATAAAAGGGATTCAACTAATTGCCGAGAGTCAGTATAACTACTAGCTTAACAGTGCATGAGATCTATAAATACAGTATTGTTGACTGGGATCCAAGTTCGAAGAGCGCTAGTTGCTGAGACTTTATTATTTATTATTGGGATGTGACCGGTTCAGATCTGGACATCAAAATGCCAATGGAAGCTGACAGTAAACATCAAGGTCTGACTAATCCCTTCTTTAAGAATTCACCCACAGCAACATCGTAGTACATGGAATCTCCAACAGTGTAGACTTTTCTCCTGCATATATGCTTCATTTTCGTTTTCTGGGTTCAGACCCCAAAGCTCCACTCACTGTATCAAAGACAAGACAAACACCCCATTTTACAAATGGGCAGGCACGCAACGCACCAGCGGCGAAAGAATACTTAGCGCACGAAAGGCATCATAGATGAATGCATTAGACTCCGTGAAAAAGTTGGACGATTGACGACTCGGGCGGATTGAAAAGATCTATCGGAGATTGTTTTTCGCTGCTATACACATTCTGTTTTTTAAAAAAGGGTAAGAAAAATAAAGAGGACTGATGTGTATAGTTACCTTTTGTGTATTTTTCTACGAATTTAGGTGAAAACCGCATGTTTTTACGTTACGTAGTTCTCAAGAAATCTGTGACACAAATTTGGCTGAAGCGTTTTATTAATATAGATGTTGCCTCCAAGAAGTCCACTATTCTCTGGGCTTCCTGCTTGCAGTTCCAGAATCTTGTGGCTAGCTGCTCTTCCGCAAGCCATGTTGCACTTTTGGGTTGTTCGTACCCTCATCATAAATTTTAATCTGTATGATATTTTTATTTATTTACAAACAACCCCTTAAAATCGGGGGCAGAGATGTAGGAGTGCCCTGTCTGCGTCTATTTACAAATATCATCATGGTAAAATAATAAATATTAGAAGTAAATTAGTCAGTTATAAGTGTTAGAATCAAATGTTATAAAATTGCTTTCTCTTGGCCAAGGCTTCACTAAGATAAAAAGAAAATGCTACATCAAAGAGCCCATATAAACCACATCTCATGTCTCCTAATAAAATTAGTCATTTGTAAAATGGGGAGAATGACATGAACATCTCAAATACTTGATGATTGTTAAAAGTTCTTTTTTAAAGACATTAATGATTTTAACTCGTTATGATATAATATTTTCAAAGATGGACTCCGGAATTTGACTTTTTCTACTCCTCACTTATCGCACTCTGTTTAGTGACTGAATTTTAAAGGTGAATAAGATACAATCCCGTTCATATTTTAGTCAAATAAAATCAACAAAATATTATTATCTTCTCTTTGATATTTGTGCATTTTATTATTTTAGGTACTTCTCATTGTCTTACGCGGTCAAACTTTTACATCAAAGGAGGCGTCTCTCAAGCCGTTTTTTTGATTGGCTAAACCAGCTCTGAGAAGGTGTTTGTTGTCAGCCAATGATGATGGCGTACACACTACACAGTGCGTTTGACTAACATGTGCTGTGCTGTTGCCGACTTCGATGAAAATGGGTGTTTGTCTGAGATAATATCCTCGCAAATTTTTGCGTAGGTTTTAGCTTGTATCAAATACAGGAATAGGAATACTTTATTAGGCCATGGGCCAAAAAACATTACATTGGCAAAAACATCAATACTCTATCATAATACACACAAACACCCACACACACACACACGCGCGCACACACACACACCCACACAGACACACANACACACACACACACACACACACACACACACACACACACACACACACACACACACACACACACACACACACACACACACATACATCTGCCTATGCTACAATCATATAATATAAATACACACCAAGAAATAATTCGATTTACATTAATAATACAATCTGGCCATGATACATTATATATACAAAAGACAAAATTTCCTTCATTATATTCTTTGATGGCATGTACTAAACTGGAGCACATTAGACATCACCAGCTCGAATTTATGGGGCCCAGCACACAAGTTAGAATATTATGTGAGGCGTTCGACTTCGTGAGCAAGTTGATGCTACTAAAGAAATTAATGTCTGTGAACGAGAGTATTGCGTTGGATATGCGGGTTTCTCTGGACGATCAAATTCGACGTTGCGAAAGTAGCACTGTAAAAGTAAACGACCTAGAGTCCAAAATAGTAAATGATACAATATTTCTCAAGCAGTATCAAAACACTCCAGGAAGCGGTGCCATCAAGAAGACAAACTGGGTTACGATGCTATGAAAAGTGTCCAAATAATGCGGCCATCGATCGATCCTTGACCGGCCAGAGTACTCCAATTAATTCCCCTTAAAAGGAGAAGCTTAGGTATATTGTCAAAATGTATTCATAGCGCATCGTCTACTCTTGCGTAGCCCGGCAAAATACCTCATTTGCATGGGCCTTTGACAGGCCAGTCCGCGGGCCACGTCAGGCGATCTTTCCTTACAATACAATTAATAAAAGAAGTAGGTGGGCAGAGAGAAAGAAACAGAGGATTTCCTGATCATTATACGATACGCCGCCAAAATCGATAAGAAGTCGAGATTCGGTTTTTTGTTTTTTTTTTCCGATCTCTTTCGATCCCGGGGAAAAGCTTTGCGACTCGTGCACAGCGGCGACCTCTCGAGCCCATACATGCATAGTGAGTAGTTGCTCAGTCTTTGTATAACAGCTGGTCCTAGCGAGTGAGCGCGAATACTCATTATAAACAAATACACGTGCCAAGAACGGGGTCAGCTACTATTATTTTGATCGGTCCGGGGCTGGTCTGTGGTAGAGAGGTGGAAAATGAGGAATTCTTCGCTCCTCTGAGAGCCAAAAATCGAGGAAAAATGAGGCTAGCAGAGCCAAAGCCGCACAGGAGCATTCTTACGGCATTCCTCTGATGACGAGGCACACAGGTATCAAGGTGGTCATCAATTTTTGGGTAAGGTCAAACGTTTATCTCCAGCTTAACTTGACCACTGGCTTTTGGACTGTTCCTGGCTAAGCACAGGATTATTTTAGATCCATGTTTAAAATTAGGTTTGATAGCCCATCCTCAAATTTTGGCGGTGGTGTATTTTAGCATTATTGTGCTGCTAACGTAAACTTTGGCTGGGCGTTCTAACATCTCACCATTTATGTAGTCTACTTCTAATGACGAGGGCGACATGCCAAAACGTATTACACATTATTTGTCAGTGGCGCAAAAGAAACCAGATACTAGGTTGTTTTGCTATTGTTTTGTTTGAAAGACCAAATCTGATTGTAAAATTATGAGACAAATTTAAATGTCATTCTACGAAGTGGAAATCTGCATACATACTAAAATTGCGTAGCATTACCTGAAATAAGCAAAATAAGCTTAAAATTCAAGTTGGTGGATAATGTATGTTGTCATGAAACCCTTGAAGTTCGATCTTAAGAATTGTCGGTCCAAGCAAGAACCTGATTAACCGAACAATTAAAAAAAAAAAAAGAAGATATTTCCAGGACTATACCCATTAACAGGGCATCCATATCTATCAACCTTGAAGGCTTGTGGAGATCATCAAAGTCTTTGGAATGTAGTCCAAATAGTGTAACGATCTGGTATTGTTACACTATTGTCTTATAACTACATTTCTTTCTACACGCATTCTATTTTCAGTTTCAACAAATTGTGAGTAGTTGTTCGGTTCGCGCCTGTGATTCTAATAGACTATCCGACCCCCTATATCTTCCATAGCACTACCACTTTTTGACGAACCTACATCGCTGTTGGCATGACGGTAATAGAAAAAAAACCTGACATCCAGCGTATGAAGACTGCTCGGTAGCGTGTTTTGAGCGCTCTATCTGAGTTTCGGTAAAGAGTAAAGGAATAAAAAAAAATCTGTGTCTTCTCTAAGTCCCATGCCATTATTGATCAGGCTGGTTAGACATCATTTGCGACTCTTGTGACAAGGTAACCAGCCAAGCGGAAGACGTAGAAGGGCGAGACCTAAACGAAGAGGCCGTTTCTAGCCCAGGAAGATGGCGGCATGCAATATTTCTTCCCCCGTGGCGACCTCATATATCTGGCTAAATTATTAGACACTGCTGTAAGAAGAGTCTTCATGTATATATCGACCATTGGTACTCGACTCGTGTTTATAATATTAGGAAAGTTAAGGGCGTATAGCCTCGCGCCACAGCCAATATTCCATGACTACCTTTGGCTCTTAAAGAATATACATTAATATAAAGCTATCACTATGAAACATACTTTTTTGTTGGCACTTCCACATGGGTCCTAAATGAAAATGAGAACAAAAAATTGAGAATAAAACTTTTCTTTACCCCGTTTAGAAAATTGTTGCACAACGTTATATTTTTTGCACCTAACTCACAATACACAACCACAAAGAATAATGTACATTATGCATATAAATAAACAATATTACAGACGGAACAATAATAAAGTCATTGCTGGTTGCCGCGGCGCAGCGTCCGGTCCCCCGAGTTATAAAGCCAAGTGCACATTGACACCTGAATGGAGTGTAGAAATGAAAGCAGATTGTCTTTGTTATGGACACCACAGCACAAACCGTCCGACTCGGGAATCGAACCCATAAACTAGATTTGAAAAGTCTACAGATTATGAGAACTACTCACAAGCCACATGGCCAAGCTGCCTCCCAAGAACATGAGCCCTACTCAACCTGTGAGAAGTGTATTCTCAAACTCAGAGCCAACACAGGAATCTCATAAGGACTGGGTACATTTGAGAAACACACAGATATCATGTGGGATTCACGTGGCTAATCCACGGGCAAGCCAACTAGAGATCCCGGGAGAGAAATCAGTCTAGTGCTGTACCCAATTTAACGTAGGACAATCCATATGGGACCCTAAGGGATATCTTGATACTGCTTTTGCTGAGTTGATGGAAACATAAATACGTACCGTGTGACCAGAACTTCGTTTACATCAAATAAATAAATAAAACACGTTTATGCATCGAGTGGCACACATTGTTACTTGTATAATTACTTTTTGACGATTCAAATAAGCTTATAAAATCTTTACGGTATAGAACAGACCATTGCATGCAAAATTGCTAAGCAGTGCAATTTTTTTCTGTTGTACGTGGTAATCTTGAGAAGACTCTATCTTAAATATTAGTTGTTACTGCACCACCAGGCGTTACAATATGATATTCATCAGTACGGACAATATTGATTGATAGTGCACACCACTTAATAAACTAGTCCATAAGTTAAGAATCATGCCTACCCTTAACTAATAGCTATTTCCCGGGTGTAGCGAAACCCCATCATCAGCAGTAAGTTTATACTCTCGGAAAGCAGCGATTGACCCGTAGCAATACGCAGTCAACAAGCGCAGCTGCCATAGACAAGCTGAAGGCAAAAAAACAAAAAAGGTTCACATGGAGATATAGGGGGTCTCTATCAAAGATGTCACTTATAGGGATTAGTTCCTCAGCAATTTTTTTTTTTTGTTACTCTGTGGTTGCCTTCCCTTGCCAGAGTACTGGACGTCCCAGCAAAAAAAAAAAACTTGGCCGTATCAACTGTCCATCACTTTTCTCTGTTCCATCCTGGCAACTCGCAGAATGATTGCCAGCCTTTGCAATTTGAAAGCGGCTTACAAACACATGCCGAGGAGGATTATAGCAGCGATCAAGCCTTGTGTACACGCGTAGATAGGCCTTTCCCCCCATTAAGCCGGCCAAAAATAACACCATCACTAGTGTAGGGCGAATGTTGCTCCACGTAGCAGTGTAAACAAGCAAGCGTGGACCAATACAGAGGTGGAAATAGAGGAAAAACAGCAAACATCCGGGCGCGACGATTGCGTGTCTGCATTTCAGATTTTATTAGTTTTGAGATAAAGATTATGATCGTTATTCATAACATTCTCCAACGCGGCATCAGAAGGGCTATGGCTTCCAGAACGAAAAGGGAGATTTCGCAGTAAAAGGAGAAGCTTAATAGCCGTTGTCATTACATGTGGCTAGTGCTTTGCAAGGATGATGTTATCAACACTTGGTTATTGCTCTGCTCTTTTAGGTTTTGATCTTGCTGTTGCTTTTATTCCGTTTGTTGTAGAGAGGATGGCTGACGTTTAGCTGTAGACGACTACAAATCTACAAAAAGAAAACGGTGGTTAAAAAAAAAAATGTGCTAGTATGGCGTGATAGTGGTGACAGCCTTAGACTAACGACATAGACATATTATTTGAGAACTTGCGCAATAACTATGGGATCTCTTACCATCGTAAGAATTACAGTAGTGCGTTGGTGCTGAATGCACCCTTAACAGTGTTCAACATGCAGAATTAATGTAATTCTTATGATGGTAAGAGATCCCATCGTCAATGCACGAGCTCTCAGTTAATTACTGAGAAGTACTGAAAACCTTACTATAAGGTCTATGCAGCGCTTCTGGGTATATCTAGACCGCTTTGGCCAAGCGACGAGGATATTGCATTACCACGACTTCTGCGTCATTTTGCACTATGACGTGGAATCTTCCATATCAGCTCCAAAGGAAGTTGCACAAGATTTGCACACCACGGCATGTTCAAGGCAAACTAATCTAATATCCCGGCTATATTTTGGGATCAGTTTGCACAAAACATGCTTTGGTGTGCTACTCAACTGTAGCTCTCTTTGGATTTCGCACGGAAGACTGCAGGCCAAAGTGCAAATTTGTACAATAGTTATGGTGATGGATTATCTGCGTCACGCGATCAGGGGATGCTCTGCATAGACCTCACAGACTGTTCGAATATCTGACTCAGAGCTAGTCTCATAGACCCAGTTTTGTTGGCTTCGTTGGATACCTCCAACTGTTGTGATCACTGGATTCTCTGTCCTTCTCTTGCAGCAAGATCACACACTATGGCATTGCGTCTTCTATGGAGGAATGGACTTCACGATGCTCCCAGGGTATAATGGGAGAGGACAGGCATGATGAAATACTGCGCAAATTTGAATTCATTCTCACGGTTCATGTTGGGGAGGGCTAATTTTTCTTACATTTACGAGAAAAACATTTCATAATGCATATTTACTTTGCCTATCGCTAATGCAATGCTTCTGCAAACGCTACGGTAAAGAAAATGGTTACAAAAACGTTTAGTATTTGAAGCATGAAAGCAGATCCATATCAGGCAAAGCAGTGTCCCCGGCCATTTTTAAGGAAAAGGATAAGGATAAGGATAACTTTATTTGTCCACAAAGGGAAATTTGTCTTGTTACAGTGTGCTTACAAAACATAAATATCTGTGCAAACACACACATTCCCTCTCTATCATACATAGATTTGTATGATTTGTCTTTCGACGGTAGCGATGGGAAGATGCACATGTAAAATTTCACTTCGCTAAAACCGGATGTCTCCTTTCTTTTCTTCACCAAGTATTCCCAAACTTCTCCAGTTTAATGATGATAGTGTATGAAGATTTTAGAAATATTGGTCTAGAAGCTACAGCACATAACAGCAATTCACGGGTATAGTATAAAGAACCCGTGTCAAAGATGTGAATTTGCACCAGAACATGATAAAACAGCTGGACAGCACAGACTTAAATGACTTTTCTTGTTTACAAAAAACACGTATTATTATATGCCCCCTACAGAAGCACATCGATCACTTAGTTATGAAAACTGTGGTTTGACATAGAGTGATGATGAACAGCGACCGTATCAGACAAGCTGGCCCGTGTTTATGTTTTCGCACACCCTGGACGCTAGTGCTCGAGGCTCGACGTGCCTGTCATTAATAGTGTACTTTACATCAAAAGAGCACTTAATGAGATGGCGGGTAATGTATACTACTGGTAATTTGAAGCTCCATAACCTCTCCTCAGACTGACCACTTGACCACAGGATCCCGTGAGGTCAAGACAGATTGGCAGAGAATGGTCGGTACCTCAAAGAAGACCGCTTTGATGTTGAGATGGGCCATGCTCCGGACGTTGGAGGGTGCAAGATGATGGGGGGAGAGGCTGGTCCTCAAACATTGAATGTGGCCAAAACAAACGCGCAAAGCTAACACAAGCCGCTACGAGAAAATGAAACATCTTCTTGAGAAAACAAATAAGGGACATTCTCGATGGCCGGAGAGGGTGATATATCGGTCTAGACTCCAACTACCCGCCATTACCATCGATTTGTACCAACCAACTGAAGCAGTGGACAGCCGAACCACTGGATGATGCCATTTTTTTTTCGCCCTCTCTCTTTGCCCTTTTCTTGCGCAAGGGCTTGTTTTTAGACAGGATTAATGTGTCCTCTGTAAGACTGGCTGTCTCTGGGCTGGGGGAACTGGGTCTGGTTTGTGTGTTTTACATGCGATACCGGAGTCTATTTAACCGTGTGACTGATGGCGAGGGCTAGCGGAACGCTTTGCCTTTAAAACTCAAGATTTATGATGATAAAACCCGCTAAATTTTTCACCATCACGTCTGCCTGGGCGCTCTTAAATAGACTTCCTCTTCCGCGTATTTTTCCTGGAAGGATGATGTGACGTTTAATCTTGGAAAAAAAAAAGTAGACAATGCAATTTGTATTCGTGCTTGCCATTTTGAGGACATAGAACTGAAATCAGCATAGAAACACATTCTTGTTATACCATTGCACTTCTGTTTCTTTTCAGTTCAATAACATGAGCATATCGAAGTTCTCGAGCGTTCAAGCAAGCAAGCAAGCAAGCAAGCAAGCAAGCAAGCAAGCAAGCAAGAACAGATAAGCTCAACAACGTCTGCAACAAAACTATATTTAAAAGAGAAAAAGTACCATGGCAGCTATTTCAAGCGCATCAACAGCACTAGCAACAAATGCAGCAGCAACAGCAGCAGGAGTAACTATAAGAACAACAAACTATCAACGCTACCCATAACAACAAAGAAACAAAAGCAACAGCACCAGTAATAAAAAATGTAACACGATCCAGTCACAACAAAATGCTTATGTATTAAAGCGAATTGAAAACCACCCACCCACCTACCCACCCACACACACACACACACACACACACACACACACACACACACACACACACTCACACACAAAATTGAGGGGACAAGCACGGCCTAACATGTAATTCATTGACATAATTTACATTTAAAGATACACGTCTGTTGCGGCTGATTTTCCTCCCTTTACCAAAAGGAAAAAAAGAGAAAATATCCCTTCAGGATTTTCATACAAGGATGCATGCATAAAGCTCTCGTGAAGAAGTGAAGCATACTAGACGCAAAACCATGTGCTCGCATGATGACGGTCTGATCCTGCAGTAAGAAGGTTTCAGAGCTCTTCTAATTTCTTATAAACATAAACCCGAGCCCAAGAATGCTACATCTCCGCTCCGCTGGTGCCAATGGCCACTTTGGAACATAAATGGAGAATTGTTTGAGAACCGTGTCTATCTCTCTTGATAAAGTGTAAGGCATAAGAAACATGCAAACCCTATTGTCCTCGCATGCGTGGTCAAAATGAGGTGCTTCTGTTTTTCCAGCTTAGCTCAAAACAACGCCATTCTGTTTACAGTCTTGCTCCACAGAGATGACCAGATTAGGTTAAAGAAAACAAAAAAATCTCATTTGTTCCATTTTCGACGTGGTCAAAATGCCTTTCACCGCTTCCGGCTGTCTTAAAATAAAAAGGGCGTCCCGTTTTACAGTTCTAGTCCCGCCTCAACTAAGTTTGGTCAAAACGAACTTCCAGTCCAGAGAATGACCTATGTCTTCAAAGACTCACGCATACTCCAATTATACGGACACTCTTGTGGCAAGACCTACTGAGGTTTAAAGGCAAATAGGACTCATTACTCCACGGGACTTCCAGAGCTAACGAAGCAGAAGAACCGAAAGAAAGAAATGGGTCAGTGAGAAGAAATCAATATTGTGAAACACATTAAAGCAATCGGAGGGACAAACGAATAGAAGTAGGAGTAGAGAAGGGGCGACGGTGATGTAGAGAAGCTGGGTATTATAGACTTGATGAAATAGTGGACCAGTGCAGGACAAGACCAGTCCCCATATATCGTGATTAAGATGAAGACAAAACTGATAGCCCTTGTAGAAAGTTGGACTCTATTTTTTTTTTAAAGTACATCTCAACATTAGACACAGTGGCGCTTCGGCGATTCGATTTGGTACAAGGATTGTAAAGACACACATTCTGAAGAAAGAGCGAAGGAAAAGTTGATTGAGAAGGGGAAGGGAAGAAGAGAGAGGAAGCTAATAGTGGAAATCCAAGGCCAAAATAAAGATGGGCCTGCTCTTTCCTGGAGGATTAATTTCGTAAGAGGAATTGGATGCTGTGCCCTGGCATTCTTGAGCGCCCATTTGTTTGCCAAGTTTCAGTTCTCCTCTGTCCTCAGACTTGATCCAGTGATGTTGCCAGGCCCTGCTGCAGCACGCCGGCTTTCTGGCGACAGGCGGACAGATACTGACCAAAACAGAAGAAGAGTTGTAAAGAATCACTAGGCATGACAAAAATAAACGAGTGCTTTGATTTGTTGCAGTTAATTTTGTCCAGTGTCTACAAAGCAAGAACTTTGTTATGGCCTTCAGTTATAATACTGTGTATTTATATATATATATCATGTATGTGTTGTTATATGTTTTATGAATGAGACGACATTGTACGGCATCACTGACTCGCATTACAACTTCACAACGGGGTAAATAGAAGTCGTAATTTGAATTCATTTGTCATTTAATAAAAAAACTTCCCTGATATGTATCAATGTTCAAGATCCACATTTTTATTTCTCTTTGTAGTTGTTACAAATAATAGGATTTATCTAAAGATACACCGAACCCACTACCAGTTCCGCGTTTTAATTCCTTACAACAAGCAATGACAAGATCAGATCTCGGTGTGAAGACAAATGCCTTGTACTGATTAAAAAAAAAAAACCCTTTACCTTTACCCTCCTCTTTCCTTTTCAACATATAGACTATAGAAATTACACTGTTTCCAATGAGCTCGGTCTGTTAATTTTTTTTTCCAGCCTGTAAATACGATTCATTAGCGGGGCTTGCTTTAAGTTAAGTATTGGCCGCCATACTTCAGATTCCTTGTCTCCCTTGGGACTGAACTAGGAACACCATGGTCCAGTTTTTAGGAAGATTTCTTGCGGCCGCAAAGAAAAAAGCAATGCAAAAAGATAGCCTGAATACTCTCGGCCAAGACATTCAGCTCAACTGCTGGGATTATGCGAGTCACATTCATTTGATGGCGTGGGGCTATCTTGTCAGACTCCAACAATCAGCAATACCACAGATATGTCAAGTGCTTTCATTACATTGAATATCATCCGGGCACAGACGAATAAAAACACTAAAATGAAGGCTAGAGTTACTGATAACGCACGCTTGGACAAAATAACAATGAGTTTGGCGCATTAACGATAGGATTTTTGTTACCACCGTTATCGCATGCATGCTAATTGCACCCCAAGTGGCGCTCAATATGCAGAGTTAATGAAATTCTTAAGATGCTAAGAGATTCCTACGTTTCAAAGCGGGATCCTGACAAAGAATGATTTAAAAAAAAAAAAAAGCTGAACAAAAACTTTCACCACGCGTGAGAGCTACATGTATGAAATAACCAGCGAAAAAAATCAACCCCAGCTTCCTGGCTGTATTTGATCAAAACAAAAGAATTTCATAAAATGAGCACATGTGACACATGTACTTGTAACATGGCACCACGAAATGTATCTAAGAGCTTGCGCATTACCATCGTAAGAATTATATTACTGCATCAGAGCTGAATGCAGTCTTTGTAGCACTCAACATACAGGCTTAATGTAATTCCTACAGTGGTACGAGATCCCACAGTTAATGCACAAGTTCTCCATTATCTTATTCAAATCTCATTTTGCATTCAGCCAAGCCATTTACTCTTTCTCTATAGACCTACATTTAATAAGTTTTTGCACAGAATTTCTACTAATTAGTTTTGAGGGTTCATTAACCAGACAAAAACAATGAAATGACCTAACACCCAAGGCTAAGAGTTAATTTGGGGCAACATAATTACATTTTTGAGAAGGCAACCTTGTAAGACCAGGTGGGCGATGTCAACAAGCTACTCAGTGCCATAGAATCGTCAATAAATGATTGATCCCAGCCCAAGTAGTACAAACCTGGGGTATTGATGAGACATCGATCCGCCCTGCCCTGGTCTGCTTGCCTCATTCCCAGCCTAAAATCGGCCTATTGTTTCTCCTCAAGAGGCGCCTGGCTGGATGAAATTGATTTAGGAAAAACGGAACTGTTGCGACTTAGAGCCGGTATTACTGTAACGCAACAAAGCCGGTCTGTATCGGCTTTTGTTTATTAATCCTGTATCGAATTCAGGTCATGCGTCTGTCGGCGAGAGGCAAGGAGTCCAGGACTGATGCAATGCGGTCGTTGCATGCGTTAGTTCTTTATTAGGCAGAGTCCTTCTTTTTATTTCAGTATAGATCTAGAAAGGGATCAAAATACACGAGACCTGTATAAGATTTGCATTCTTTTGATCAGCGTCATGCACAATAAAAGCGGATAATAAAAACAAAGTCATTACCAATTCTGATCATGGCAATAAAACACCATATAGCTCCCAGACTCAGCTATGAAGTAATTAATCTTTAGTTCTTATTCAGCATAAAGCATATGCTTGATTGACTCGTTGCGTATACATTGTTTATAATTATCATAGAGCGGTCCTCAGTTTTTACAGTGGCCCTCACTTTCTTGGCAAACCACGATGTACCAATGGTGTAAGATTCTACAGCTTCGGTGACTTTTGGGAAATTTTCTTTAAAGTTCATGTCGTGTACTGTAGGTACATAGCTATCGCAAGTGGTAAATCGGAAAAATAATGTAGGATTTCGTCATAGACAAAAAAAAAATGGAAACAAAGAAACGATTAAAATCTTTTTTTATAATTCATGAAACAAATAATAAAATAACATAAACTATTTTGCAATAAAAGAAACGCAAACAGCAGGGAAATAAAACCACACTTTCCAGCACTAAACTAAGTTACACGGATATTTATTCGACCGGTTGAGTCAACTACCAATCATAAAATTCTGTACAAATCCTCATGAAAACACAATCCAATCAAAACTGATGTTTCAAGGACAATATTGGGCACTCCCCTCACGTTTGTTATAGGCCGCAGTCTAGAAAGAGAAAGAAAGTGATAGAGGTAAACTCAAAGCCCGCAGGATAATAAACGGAGAAAGGAAAAGCGGAGAAGATATTCACATGCAAAAGCAATGGAAAACAAAGGAGAATACAAAAGGAGACGAGGAATCATTAAGTAATGAACAACAGAAAGGAACAGAAGAACAAAAGGGTAAGCCAACTTGTATCCTCACAGTGGTCAAACCTCGAGACCGTGGTTAATTTCTAATCAGGCAGGGGGAAAGTGACGTCAAAAGGGTAATGACGATTGGACAGCTGGGGCTTAATCGGGCAGCAATAATCGCGTTTTCTTCGATCACCATATTGTGCTGTCTTAATGATGTGGATGAGGTTTGGCCCAACTCGACCAGTAGCGCGACAAGAGGCAGTCCAACGCCTGATTCAAGACCACTCGATGGGACGGCCAAGACCCGGTAGCCACGACTCAATCACCTTCAATTTGGTATCGAGTTTAACAATTACTGTCTTTGCTGTGCTGGCCCTCAGTGGTTTACAGCACGTTCTAAGTCTACTTGCTCTCTACTGAGTGGCGATCAGAGATTGGATGTATGTTAATGTGATAATGCTGTTCCTGAACATATTCTCAAAATACAAGTCCTGGGACTGTCATTAACCCGGACCTTAAACCTAATCCAAACAGCAAAGGGGTGCCCATACAACCACACCCTATCTCCACACTAAAAGTATTTGGTAAACCGTCTTTGTCTTTCATCTGACGTGAAGGTTGACATTCCCCTGAAAACACAAAAATCGCCATAAATGTCAAGCCTGATTGTAACCAGGTGCATGGTTTTCGCACCCCTCAAAGAGCCAACCAAACTTGCAGTAGCAGTGAGCAAATCCTGAACACAAGCCACACGTCACGTACCACATAAACACGGTCCCACTGAGAGGATCATCAGACACAAAAATGAGTTTTCCAAACTCCATTACGTAAACTCGGACACCTCCAAGTTGGTCTCCTTCTAGCCGCTATCTCTAGGGCACCTTATTTCAAGATAAAAATGACGTCTAGACAAGGTCCAATGTATTTATCATCACAAAGAGCCATCATCTGAACGCCTGGGTTGTGTTGGTAACGGAGACGTCATTCAATCTAACGCTGTTTCTCGGGCCAGCACTAACCAGCCTGACATGAATTCCCTACAGACCGGTCGCTTACATTCATCACCACTAACAGAGCTATAATGCTTTCCACCCTTTCGATTGTCTCCCCTACTCTTTTGCCCTCCAACATCCATCTTGATACTCCCACATGCAGCACGGTCGAAACAAAGTACGCCAGTTCCCAGTGCAGCTACTTTCTCATTCTTCATCCGTTACCAATCACTATCCCATACATAACACAAGGACGTCCGAAACTGTCTTTTTCCCCCCTTCTGTTTATTCATCCTCGGCGTTCTGAAACTACCTAAAGACATTGCTAGCTTGGTGCTAAACCAAATTATCGAGGAAAATAGCATTTCTTAGTAGGAACACACTCTAAGCCTTTCATGGTTTCATAAGCAAAACCACTCCTCTCATTCTCAGGGTGTTTTTTTTTTTTGCGTGCTAAAATGATTTGGTGTGGCCATCTGAGACCATCCATAGCGTGTCAGCAATACTATAGGAGGATTACAACAAGTGGTGGAGCTAACAACGAGGATAAGCATTGTAAACAGAACTATCTGCGAATCATGTAGCGTCAAGGAAAAACAATATATTACTGTCAATATTATTAAAGAACTTTTATTTTAAAGTTCGGATCTGTTATGGGTAGTGATGGCAGAGGTATGCACGTGCAAATGTCATTTCCCGATGTTACTATCATAATGCACGTTACGATTAATGACTCTAATCCTCTGTGATCATCTGATCGTAACACCAGAAAATAACATTATATTGTGTTCATGCGTCCCACTGTCATAACTCCTCGTAAGAGATCCAAACTTGGAAATAAAAGCTCTCTATCATTGTCCATGATGACGGATAAGGTCGCATACGATTGTATTCGCCGTCGAAGTTTACACTGAATATCGCAAATACATCGTTTGACCCACATACATGAGATCTACTTTCGCTCCCCCCCTCCCCCCATCTTACTTCAGACTGAACGGTCTCTGACTGATGGTATACCATCATAGCCCCCAACGCAATATACTTGCTCCCTAAGAAGTCTTTTCAGTCGCCTGTGGCCTTGTCAAATTCTCGCGATGATCTCTACAGTTCTGTCGTACCAGATTGGCATTATCGATGGCACCAAGAGAGAGTCCGTTGTCAGGGTAGACGGGCCGGGCCAGCCAGGACAAGAGAAGAAGCTCTGGTCAAATAGTACTAACCCTCGGACAGCCTCGGGAGGAAACGGGGAAATCTCACTTGGAGGGTCACGAGATTGTCGATTAGTCCGTGATGCGTAGACCAAGAAGATTATCATATTCGTAACTCGACTTCAGTGGTATGAGAACTCAGGATCTTTTTTTTTTTTTTTGGGG
>JAWQUT010000084.1:1923328-1933941 GCA_033807755.1 Ellobium chinense | reverse complement strand
GGGGGGGAGGCGGAGGCAGGAAGTGTATAAATATGAGAGAGTGATTGATAACAGCATTAATGTCATGATTTGTGTGTCAGTTCTCGAAGGTCTGGGTGTCAGCTAGATGAGAAATTGTAGATGAGTGGAAGTAGCCGTGCATGAGGAACATGCGTGTGTGCAGTGTATTGTGTTCATGTAGTAGTATTGTGAAATGATGAGTACTGGACCAAGGCCTAATAAAAAAAGTTTGAACTTGAATGAATTTATGGCACGCGAGTCATGTGAAAGAAAAACCCCACAAAACGTGTTTGAGATTTTTTTTGCCTTCTGGCCCTTTTTTGGGACATATATAGTGACACAGAACACTGTTCAAAGGCAAGGGACAGGTCTCAAACACATGCCCAAACACAATACACCTCACGATACCTGATATATTTGAGCAAGAAGGTCTGGTTGTTCGGAACTTCCCAAGATTACATGTTTGAGACACATTAACAAGATACGTTTTCATTGTTTGGGGATTCCCCACATGAGCCCAGCGAGAGTCTTATGTACCCTTAAAAAATCACTCCAGTGTATCAAGTGGTTTTTGGAACTGTCTACTCTTTTGTTTTGTTTTGTTTTGTTTTGTTTTGATTTGCGCTTGAAGGGTAGAATGCTTTCAATTTCTAATAAGTATTCTCGAAAACAGGGATATGCTCTCAACATCCACATTCGAATACATGAAAAAGAAGTCCACGCTTTTTCTGAATCGCAGGCCTCGGATGAACCAGTCTGATTTACAGTCCTATTCTATAAACTGAACCCCAGCGCGATCATTTAAATTCTGATCTTTTTAGTTTGTTTTCTTCTAAGCCATGCTCCTTACTGCCAGACATTCGATAAACCGAGTGACCCATATCGTTTCAAAGGTGTAATTCTCCTTGCAAATAAAAAACTTTTTGCTATATTTATGAAACAGAGAAGTTCTGCACTACAAAGACAACGATTCCACAGATTGTTATGTACTGAAATGCCTCAACGTACCCAGTGATTATAACTGGTGTCCTAGTCTGTTGGAATGCCAGGTTTGAATTTTTTTTCCTGACTCCAGCCACCCTGACGTCCATGACAAATGACGCTTGTTTAATCTGCACACGATGGTTATGCATGCGTGCCAAAACGGCCCTAGAAATGCGGCGTGCATGTTTGAAGTGAGTCAGCCACGTGTAAGATGCGAGTGGATAGGGCTAATTGCTGCACACGAAAGGAAGCCATGCAAAAGAGAGCTCATTAGACGGGGGTCTCCAACCAACACAAGACAGGATCATTAGAATAATATTTTTTTTTCTCGTTATTATCAGCATGTGTTCAGGAAGCGTTTCCTTCTGCAAATATGTCCGTTGGAGACAAAGATAGCAGGCAAAAAGATGGAGAATAAATTTGAAAGAAAAATGAACAAAAAAAAAGGGAGTCAAGACAAGAAAATTAGAGAGAAGGAGGAAGAGCTAGGATAGAAAATTAAGGAGCTGGTGGCACATACACTGTGGACGTAATGATGCATGCATTCAGCAGAAGACTTGGAAGGTGGAGGTAGGTAGGATGTGTGCAAGGGTGGCGGAAAAGGGTAGAAAAATTAAATAGCTCGAACATCTACGCCTATGAAAACACAGTCAAACCAATATGGGACAATATGGACACAGTGTAATTAAATAGATTTAATCAAGCTGTTGGGTTATGCAAGGTATTGCATAATCGTAAGTAAATGTTATAGTTCAATTAGTTTTGAAGTAGAATAGATAGCTAGCAAGGGTAAACTGTGATCAACACAAAAACACACGCACAAAAAAAAAATAAAAAAGCAGAAACAAACAAACATCACTGGTAAAGTGAAAGAAAACAAAACAAAAAAAGCCTAGAAAGCACAGAAAAAAGGCGAGATTCAGTAAAACAAACAATTTCATAAAAGTAACGAAACCAGTTAAGTCTTCCTTCCGGGCTTCAATCACATTTATTTAACAGTTATTACTGTCACACAGCGACATCTCAGCGCCTGGTTCCAGTGTGCCTCTAAAACAGAACATTTACTGTTACAACATTGAAAAACTTCTGCTGCTCTACAGGTAAGCCAGCGAACGAGCGCTGTAGGGATAGAAGACACACCTTTGGAGAAATCAATGGCCTCGAGCTGTGACGTTGGGATCAATAAACCGTTGACAGTTGAATGTCAACATCTAGAAAATGTGCTTGTGTGCATCTCTCGGGATGACAATATTAATAATTTTTCCCCCACGCGTTTTTTAAAAAAGTAGCAAAATCAACAAGACAGAATAGCAGGAATAAGAGAGAGACACACACACAGAAACAGAGAGAGAGAGAGAGAGAAAGAGAGAGAGAGAGAGAGAGAGAGAGAAAGAGAGAGAGATGGAAAAGAGGAAGAAATGATAGCGTCAGCCGAAGGGTATTGAATTAATACTGAATTTCATCGTCTCTTGAGGAAGCAGCATAGGGGGTTTGGCCATCAACCTTTCTATCCTTCCCTTCAAATGAGAGGAAAAGGCAGAAAGAGAGGGCAAAAGCGAGGAAAGATTTGGTGTGCACTGACCTAATTTTTATGAAAAGAATAGAGGCAAAATCCTGTTCATCAATCAGAACATGCATTTTACACATTTAAGAAGGTATGAGAGAGAGAGAGAGAGAGAGAGAGAGAGAGAGAGAGAGAGAGAGACACACACACCCATGTAGTTGGGGTCCAGATTTACATAACCTTCTTCAGTTGTATCTTTACACTGGGCCATGCTTACAGCAAAACATTGAGAAGCGATAGAATTGAGAGACCATAGATATATCAAAGAATGAAAGTGCAGTGGAAGATCAGCTCAAGGATTCATTGATCGAGAGAGAGAGAGAGAGAGAGAGAGAGAGAGAGAGAGAGAGAGAGAGGAAGAGAGTGAGGGAGAGAGAATAGAAGGGTTATTACTTGAAGAAACTGTGGATTACAGTAGCGTAAGGACTGCTTGGTCTAGAGAGTGAAACAGAGAGAGATATTAGATAGATAGATAGATAGATAGATAGATAGATAGATAGATAGATAGATAGATAGATAACGAGAGAGAGGAAAAAAAACAACCAAAGAATGATAGTAATTAAATGTATTGAGAAACACTACAAATGGATGCAAATGAAGCATAACTTCATTATTCCCAGATCAGAAAGAATAAGAGAGAGAGAGAGAGAGAGAGAGAAAGAGAGAGAGAGAGAGAGAGAGAGAGAGAGAATTACAGATAGAAAGAGTATTAGCACAGAAGGGGCGGCAAAGGAAACTAGTCTGAGGACTACTGGATCACGGAGAGACAGGAAAGAGAGAGAGAGAGAGAGAGAGAGAGAGAGGGAGAAAGAGAGAGAGAAAGAGAGAGAGAGAGAGAGAGAGAGAGAGAGAGAGAGAGATAAAGAAACACTGAAAAGGTAGCACAGAAAGAGGCCAACGGATGAGAAGCTTAAGAAGTCCCAGGTCGATAACAAATCAACATGTTCTTTATCTCAGCATCGCTCACACCTGTAGAGTGAGACGTGAATTACTTGAAGACACTCGCATGATTGAGACGCCAAACGCAGTGATAAGTACTCACGCTGGGAAACTACAGCCCACCTTGTCTTAAAAACGTTGTATCTCGCACTACTAATCTTTCGCAATGGTAACAGTGACTTAATCATACAACGGAGAAGACGGATCCACGCAGAAAGATGAAGCGCGATAAAAATGCGGACAGACAAACAGGTAAGATTTCTCAAGACATGATGATGCTGAAGTGAAGGTGAGGTCAGGACAATACAATGATTTTTGTGTATGTTTAGTGCTGAATAGCAATGCCAAAGGCCAGTGACCTTTACACAGTAGTTTATATAATTGGGCATCGCAAGAACGCATCAGGTCTTTGTACAGTCATGAAGAAAGATAGGAAATCTCGGTTGTGAAAGCGAGACAAGAGTTGCTCTTGTATCGCTTTCGCAACAGAGATAAGGAAGAACCCCGCCTTACACGAACGTTTTGAGCCATCAGATTCTAACATTATTTATCAAAGCCAGGTTTTACTTAGAACCCGACTCGCAATGACAAGAACATGGTGGTAACTTAAAAACTTCCCCGTGGTATAAGAGAAGGCATGATGTGATTCAATTCTTCACTAGTCTGAATTCAGGCACACGCTTAATATAGGAGTGCAATTTTTTTTCGTCGAATTTCAAAAGTGATACATTTCATACTGTACTACACAGAAACTTTCCAGACCGCAAGTTTACTGTCCCTTCCAATGTTAACATACAAAAAACAATGATATAAAAATGTGTAGTGTTAAATATATGAAAACAAATCTACATGAGTCGAGATGAAGGTCCAAAATCATTTGTAGGCCAGGGTCCTCTTCTGAAGATCGGATAGCGCAACGTAAAGCCCCCCTCCCCTCTCTCCCACCACAACCCATCAGAAGGCAGTATTAGAAAAACCTTAATGACATTGTTATCTCCTTTCAAAGGCGAGTCAGATATCACACTGCATCCCTAAAAGTGAAGAAGATAATGTGGTAGAGACATTAATGCCGTTAGACCAAAACACCTACACGTACTACTACCTCCCACTACGTATATAATGCTTTCTAAACCAGGCACTAACACTCACAATACACGGCAGGGAATGGCTCAGAGACTGACTATCTCTGCATGACGCTGAAGAAAAATAAAAGAAAGCTGGAGATATCGGGAATCAGAATCTTGAAATAAAATTAATTTTAGACAGGCTTATATCTTATCTCGTGCTGCTGATGAAAGGTAAGAACACCGCAGGTGAAACCGCACTGCCTGGCTGAGGTAGGCCAACATTTCGAGCAATGCAGGGTTAAGAGAATAGACAAGTGTGCTAGGATAACGTAAGAGCTACCAGGCGAAGGTCCGGAAGCGTGATGTGTCGATCTGATAGAACTTTGACAGGCCACGATACCATGCCTACGCCAACAAAATTTGGATTTGGAGAAGGGAAGGTGTGCTACTATTCTTAATTATCATGCCTTCTCGCTCTACGAATGAAAAACCGGAAGACTACATTACTGGATTACATGTTGATACAGTGCTTGATAGTTTAATATTGCATGGTGTCATCAGTGAAAGAAGGTCGACGGAATTCAAAACGTCAAAGCGGGAACCAATAAAAAAACTGAAACAACTGTTAGATGAACTCCTATATCTTAAACACCACTTTAATCTAAAACATAGTTCGATATCAATTACCCACGTGTATATTTCAAAGTCCGCTGAGTTTACAAACAAACAACTCTAAGGTGATGTGTTTCGCTCCTGTCATCACTCTTAAAACATTGATAATATGTTACCCTTGTACTATCAACTTGAAAGTTTTGTTGCTTTTCTTTTGAAGGGGGGAGCGTGTGAGAGTGAGGGGAGGGAAGAAGGAGTGAAAGGTCATGTAGACTATTAATAACTGTCTTCTAGGCCATGGCGCCAATCCCATCGATTTCACACCCAAGCAATGACCACGCATAGAATAATGACATTGTACCGGCGTGAGTTCATATCCTACCCTCTTACTGAGGAACTTCTAGGTCCGCGAAAATTTAATTAACACATGCTCACGCGCATGCATACACTAACACGCGTACAAACACACACACACACGCACACTCATACACACACACACGCACACATACACTCACACACACACACACACACACGCACACACACACACACACGCAAACAAACATACACCCACCGTACGACATACACACAACTCACAAACATACACAGAGCATCTCAAAACGATTTTTTTTTTGTGATGACAAAAAAGAAAGATATAGATCTATGGCAATTTACTATCCACTGCAGTCTGTTAGAGCAGGCACTATGAGTATGACGGTATCTGTGCAAGCGATGAAGACACGCTAGCTCGCTCCACTTACGAGTGTCAGTCTCTGAGACGGGAAGTTCATCCTTTGTGAAGCACTTCTGACGGTCATACTCAGATCAAGGCCCGAGCGCGAATCTGCTATCTACAGTAGACGTGTGTTCATTATGCCTCCATACACAGGAAAATATTTTCATTTAATGGTCAGAAATCCAGAAGACCAGTGGAGAGTACTGGAATGATTATGGACAGACCATTTCTTTATGTTGCTCGTCCATTAAAAAGAAAAAAAATGTCCGTAGTAAAGATTGAACATAGAATCCTTTACACTCAATCCCAGTGTTCTAATTACTGAGAAATCGAGCCTTTGGAGTTCAAGGCACTAGAATACTAGACTAGACTGAGTGACGTGTTGTGAATAATGGCACAGCTGCTATATTTACCCATCCTAGTCACAAGTGTACTCTAATATAGCAGATTCGCAGTCCGGACTTAGGAGAGACCCGGAGAGACCCTTGAAAGCCAAACTTCAGTTACATCCATATTTTCATCCCAAGTTCGTATCATGTTCCCTCTTGTTTCTTCCTCCATATCTTCTCCATCCTCTTGCTACAATATGGCTGTTTCCTAAGTTCCTCTTCCCAGGTATATAACTACACTTTATTGTCTACGAGTACGCCTGTGTTCAGATGAGGATACGTGGTCTTCTCTAGAGTAAAGATCTTACTGAGAGTGTGACTCTTCACAGACACTTCACATTTCTTTCTTAGTAGCCTAATTTGGCGATATTTATAACCCCCATAGCAGGTGCTCCATTTGGATATTTTCAAACAACCCAAAAAGAATTTCCCTAAATAAAATATATGAGGGATGAGTTTAGATTCAATTTTTTAAAAAGTACATGTGTATTATGGCCAACTCTTGAGACATTTCCTTTTCACACCACTATTACTACCTACTAAGTACTCGAAGCACAATAATACGCTGGGAGGTTGACAGTTCTCCTTATACACAGTCCAATGAACAGCTTATCATCGGTCTGTAGCACCAATCTTCCCTAGAGCTCTGTCACCGATTGGCTGGGACGAGTCCCCGAGAGCGAGTCACTGCTCTTTGGAGTTGCCTCCCCCCTGTGTCTTCAGAGTTGTCTCCCGTGTGTGTGTGTGTACTCGAATCGATAGATATCAAAAGCAATCTTACAGTATGACAGCAAGCACCTACGGTACGGTAAGGTAGGTAGGTAAATCTACAAAAATCGGGGCAAATGTCTGTCATTGATCTATCGCTGCTCGGGTAATTGGAACGTGATTATGGCGTGTGCTGGGCCCGGCGTGTGTGTGTGTGTGAGTGTGTGTCGACGGCCGCTCGTGGC
Source organism: Ellobium chinense (assembly GCA_033807755.1). Taxonomy (NCBI): domain Eukaryota; kingdom Metazoa; phylum Mollusca; class Gastropoda; order Ellobiida; family Ellobiidae; genus Ellobium; species Ellobium chinense. Next base: position 1,926,700 of record JAWQUT010000084.1, on the reverse strand, counting down.
TGTGGGGGTGTCTCGAATGGTGGGCCGTGTAGGCGCCAGTGGTGGTGCATGGTTTGATTTTTTTGGAGGGGCTAAAATGGCTGTTTTGTTTAGAGTATTTGGCATCTAGGGACAGGTGATCATGTCGTCTTTCCTTACGATAAATCTGTCATTGTGATCTTCCTGTCAACGCCCCTATTTGTGGAGCATAACCCCACTAGACCTTAATGGTGCTCGCCAGTGGTAGGGTATGTTCGTTGTCATGGCAGTTAGCCTAAAATCTCTGGGTAATATTGACGCAATCTCTCCTGTCTAACTGTCTGATACTTGACAGAACTGACAAACAGAGCAGAAGGCAAATACAAGGAAGGGAAAAAAGAAAAAAAAAACACTTTCCGTCAGTTTACTACATTATACAACTCAATCCATCTATTGAATACCCCTGATGAAGCAATCCGCATTCGAGGAAAATAAGTGACAGGAGGAAGTTTAGCGATGATTAATTATCGGGTAAAGGGTGGGGAAAGACAGAATGAAATCTGTCATGCAGTGTATCGCATCTCTTCATAACCGAAACAGAGATATCTACTTTGACGGAGCAAAACGGTGATACAGAAAAACTTGCGACAATGCGAAAGAAAGGCTGCGTCTTCCATGACCTGTTTGCTTAATACAGTCTAATCTCACTATCTGTACAAGTCTAAATTTTTATCTCTAGCGTAAATTTGCATTATTCAGGCAATATTCTCCGCAAATCGTTAGAAAATTTATTTGTGAATACAATCCTTCGATTCCCATTTTTCTCCATATCATCCATACACCAGGAGCCTTCTTCCATTTTTATCTTCACACGCCAAAATTCACCAGCTTGATCTTTCTGCGCGCCTGGCACCAATCAACAGCAGAAATAGATCGAATTCAGCACCGCCCTATTTTCACATTTACCCGTGCCCTGCAAAATTAGGAGGATGAGCTCGACAAGGAAAGGCCACGACCAAAACAACAATAACGCCGATGGGGAATTGTTTGATTAGCAAGAAAAACAACTTAATGCTCCCAGAACATTGACAAATGAATTAGGTTTCTAAACAGTGAAGTTTTGTTCAGGAGCAGCGCTCGATAAATGTCGTGACATAGAACAAAGCCATGAACGCAAGAACGGGAGAGATTAGAACGTGGTACCCGACCCGTCCCGATGTCTTCAAGATGTTGTATCTCGACTGGCAGTTAGAGGCTTGTCATTTATGTGCTTAGACTATCCATCTCAAGAAGAAGAAGAATGAGAGGAAGTAGAAGGAGAAAAAGAAGAAGAAGAAGAAGAAGAAGAAGAAGAAAAAGAAGAAGAAGAAGAAGAAGGAGGAGGAGGAGGTGGAGGAGGAGGAGAAGAAGAACAACATCAATAACAGCAATAATAATATAAACAACAACTACAACAACAACAACAACAACAACAACAACAACAATAACAGAACTACCAGCAACAACGGCCAAGTTTACGTCATCCGAGATGAGAGCAGAAGCCACAATGATTTCTGTTTTGGACCGTAAAAAGTTACTAAATTTCAAAGTCTAACAACTTCCGATTCTACTTACTTGAAACTTGACGCACATTAGCATCAAAGTATTATCAGTTTATGCTGCCAATTTCACATAATATTATGATTATAGTTATATCACAGCAAAACAATTAAAAACACGTGCCTTCCCCCTTGTGCAGCTAACACATTGGCCCGGAACAGCATTCTTTGACATGTGTTTTTCATTTATTTTCCCGTGCTAACGCACAGGATCTAGATCAATGAAACTTGCAACCAAATAAGATAGATTGTATCTGTTAATGTGCTTAAAATTTGATCCCAGCTGCATTTGAACTCCGGATTGAATACACTGAGTTTTGAATCACGTAAAGTTTCTGGAGGGAAGAGGAGGAGGGTATTACTTATCCATCGAAATCTTCATGCCCACATCTGTATTACTATTAGAGGCCTCTCTATGAAGCATCAAATTATATGCTAAGAAATTAATTTAATCTTAACACAAGGAAAGTAAATAATATTTCCACATTTTAGGTGTTTAAGTCATCATGCCTTGCAGGAGATAAACTGTCTCCTCCTATCCGTCATTTTCATCATATTATTTGGGTCAGTTTCTGTCACAGGCCAGGTAGCTGCTAGAATGGCATAACCCAGAACATGCTTATTTGTTGAAACAGCCACAGAAGCCCTGGGGTAAACACTGGTATTTGCATGGACGTGAGCAGTGGAATGTCTCCACATGTTTTCAAACAGTGAGCATATCATTAACAAAGCTCACTTTTCATTTACACACCCTTCGCATCTGTGTGTATAGTGTTCGTAGATCCAATAGGGTTTGTCCATTTTTAAAACATTTTGATACGTTCTAGCATAATCGGTCTTTCGTTTTCTATTCAGCGTGGTTCAGGAAGGGTATGTCAATACTTTCAGCTGAAAAGAAATTCTAATTCTGCATATTATACAAGGCTTTAAGTAGCACAGCAGCTGTCATATTGGGAATCAATTTATATGCTTGTGGAAAAGGCTATTTCTGTTATCTTCGTTTCTATGATAATCACCATATACAGAATCCTTTGAAATTAGCACCCCTATAAAGTCTTAGGTCTCTTCATTATGTCTTCTTCTTCCTTATCATTATTATTATTATTATTCCTCATGAAGGAATTTTCAATTCCGAAAATTTGACATTTTCTTATTGTGTACTTCTTTTTGTAATTTAAATAAAATTGTAAAGTATGACAGTGGTGGACGCTATTATATTTTATTTTTTTGTGAAACTACAGAATGAATGGTCAGAACAGATGATTATAGCCTTTGTCCTAGTCACTAACCAAAAAGTTTGAGGCTTTGAGATGTAGCGGTAGTGATAAAGCGTTCACTGATTAAATCCAGGGTCACATGATCTTTCTAAAAACGTTTATTAGTAGGTCAAACACCAGCAGCAGTATTATGGACACTACAGTTCTAAGGCAACACAAAAAGAAAAGAACATTCTTTTTAAAACAAGATGTCCCTTGTACATTTGAAGATGATCAAAAAGAAAACGTTTACCTTGAATACATGATACGAAAATAAATTTGCTTGTTCCCAGAACAGAAAGTAATTATTGTAGTTTACATTACTCTAATTAGTCAGTCCAGTTCAGACCCAAGCAAAAGTCATTCTCCATCGCCAGTAGATAGTCACTATATTGACCACAAGAGGATTAGAATCAGTCCAGCGCTTCCTATTAGTGGTAACCACAGGCCAATGACCAGTAACCAGAATATTATGATCTATTCAAGTCTTGATATTTCTATTGTGCTGCTCGGACTAGGAACTTTTCATACAGTCTTTTGTAGAAGGAAGGAAGGAAGGA